>JAQQSZ010020142.1:0-10207 GCA_028646595.1 Phalanger gymnotis
GGGGGTGGTGGCCAAACTGCAAACTCTTCACTCAGTCCCCTGCAGCTTTTCCTACCAACCTTCTCTGTTGTCTTTGGTGTTTGTGGGTTGAGAAGTCTGGTAACTGCCACAGTTCACTGATTCAGGGAGTTAGGGCTTGTACTGCCTGGCTCCTGGTCTGGTTGGTCCTGACGCCGCCAGCACTGGGCTCCACTACCCTCCGCTCCGTGCACGATAGACCTCATCCAGTGACCATCCAGGCTGTCTTGGGCTGGATCCCTGCTTCCCTCTGCTATTTTGTGGGTTCTTCAGTTCTAGAATTTGTTCAGAGCCATTTTTTATAGGTTTTTGGAGGGACCTAGCAGGGACCTCATGCAAGTCCCTGCTTTCCAGCCACCATCTTACAGCAGGTAATATTTAAATGTTCATTCCTTTCCCTTTTCCATCTGCCTTCCAACCCCAGAGTCTGGTCTTCATTCTCTCCATGATCTCCCATTACTCCATCCCAGTTCTTTCCTAAGGCCATTAACTCTGCCCTTGCTATAGTCTCTTCCTTCCTCATATTGACCCCTTGGTCATGAAATAACACAGGAATGATGTACTCAATTCATTCATCTATAAGACACTTATCACGTGTTACTAAAACTCAATATGTCTAAAACAAAACTCATTATCTTTCCCCCAACCCTTTCTCCCTCTTCCCTTCCCTATTACTGCAGAGGGCAACAGCACCCTCTCAGTCCCTCAGGTTCCCAATCTAGGATTCATCCTGGACTCCATACTCTTTCCCACTCCCCAAATTTAACATCGTGCCAAGGTCTGTCAATTTCATCTTTGTAGCACCTCTCAAATATGCTCCCTCCTCTCCTCTGACACAGCCCCTGCTTTAGTGCAAAACCTCATCGCCTCATACTCGGACCATTGCTATAACCTTCTGGGGGAATTCGCCTGCTTCAAGTCTCTCTACACTCCAATCCATTCTCCATTCAGCCACCAAAGAGCAGGTCTGTCCACATCATACCACTGTTCAATCCACTCTAGCGGCTCCCTATCACCTCCATGATCAAATATTAAATTCACTGACTTTGAAAGCCTTTCATGACCTGGCACCTCCCTTCTCTGTCAGTTTTCTTACCTTGTTCCTTTCTACCTCTTCTGTGATCCAGTGACATGGACCTCCTTGTGCTTCCCCAAAAGTCGCTCCATCTCCTGTCTCCGAACATTTTCACTGTGGGTTCCTTATTCCTTGGACTCTCTCCTTCCTCATCTCTACCTCCAGCTGGATGTTATAACTTCCTCTATCTTTTTTCTTACCCCATTTAACTCCTTCCAAACATGGAGGCCCAGTGCATTTCTCTTAGAGGACCTTTCTAGCATTTTGATTTCTTATTCCCTGAGCTTTAGTTAAGTTCCCATTACCTACTGGATGCTGTACAAATTTTTCAGTTTATTTCTCAAGGTCTCCCACAATTAAGACAAAACCTTTCCTGTCAGTCTAATATTCCACTGTTTTCCTTTGTAGACAGGACAAATTTTTCTATATTTACATTTTCAAGCAAATGAACTGAATAATTAGCTTGTGGGATTTTTCTTGTGAATAAGGAAGATTATTGGATGTTTGGGAGGGGAGGAGGTAAATGTTCTGGTGATTTCATTAGTGTAGGAAACTTCCAGTGTGGAAACTCCCTCCATCAGTGCAGACTGGCAACTCTTCTTTAACTAAATATCTTAGAGAGTTGCCTGGCATACTGAAAGGTTGGGATTTATAGGGTCAGAGGTGCTTAATGTGTGTCAGACGTAGGATTTGAATCCAGGTCTTCCTGACTCTTGCGCCAGCTTTCTGGCCATCTTTTCACTATTGTGGAGAGTAACATACATGAACCATAGAAGCATTCCAGGTGTAATCTAGGCTTGGATGAGTCATAGGGCAAGTCCCCTGATTTCAGTGAGCCTCATTTGAGAAAAGGGGGTGGTAACATGTACCTATCAGTTTTACAGGGTCATCATGGGAACTATTCTTTATGAATATTAAAATGCTTTTCAAACATGAGTCATTATTATGTAAATTGGCTCTCTCACTAATGTTCAAAACTGCTATATACTTTCCTGCCTCCACACCTTTGTTCACATGTTTCCTCCTGCCCAAAAAAATCCTCTTCACTCTTCTCTTTCCCCCACTTCATGAAATCCTTCTCTTTCTTTAAAGGAATAAATGAGACAATAGGAGCTGCTCCCTGGACAACTTAGCTCCAAGTGATCACATGACCATGGAAAGAGCAAATGAGTTTAAAGTTTGAGGACTGGAGTTCAAATCCTGCCTCCATTTCAATTAATCAGTAAACATTTAGCAAGCACCTACTATGTATCAGGGACCGTGTTCAGAGGTGTGGATACAGAAGGAGGTAAAAGCTAGTCCCTGTCCTCAAGAAGCTTGTAATCTTCTTACATGTATGGTCCTAGGCACAGTTTTATCTGTAAAAGGAAAGGGTGGACTAGATGACCCCTTGAGATCCCTTTCCCTTTTGCAAAGAGCATCTTTTACTGATTTTTTTATATCCTTACAAACATTTACAGATTACTCCCTGCCCTCCACTGTATAAAAGGTCTCTTTTTTCTAGCTCTAAAGCTTTCACTTCCCCTTGCTGAACAGGATGCCTAATACCACTTGTTTGAAGGAACTTAAAAAATGTGTGTTTCCTCCCTTGTTTCTCTCTTCTTTTCCTCCCTCCCTTCTTCCTTTTTTCCTTCCTGTTTTTATGCTTTATTTTCCCTTTCTCAGCAATGAGATTGTATAGATCTTGAGAGCAGGGAACATGTCTTACCTGTATACTTGTATACTTCACATATTTTTCCTCTCCACAGTATACTTGTGTATATACTTGTATACTTCACATATTTTTACTCTCCACAGTAGTGAAAAGATGGCCAGAAAGCTGGCGCGAGAGTCAGGAAGACCTGGATTCAAATCCTACGTCTGACACACATTAAGCACCTCTGACCCTATAAATCCCAACCTTTTAGTATCCTAGGCAACTCTCTAAGATATTTAGTTAAAGAAGAGTTGCCAGTCTGCACTGATGGAGGGAGTTTCCACATTAGAAGTTTCCTACACTAATCACTAATGAAATCACTGGACCAATCCCCCCCCCCCCCATAGGTATCATCCAATCCTCTTCCTTATTCACAAGAAACAATCCACAAGTTAATTATTCACTTGCATGAAAATATAAATATAGAAAGATTTTGTTAATTTATAGTCTAATTTATTCATCATTAGTCTGAATTAGTGAGGTCTTTACTATAATATTCCACAGAAAAAATACTAAATAAACTTGAATTAGGTATACTTAATTTTTTTACAAAGAGATTTTATTGATATCTTTTACTTTTACATTGCTTAGATTTCTCCTGTAGCCCTTCTCAACTCCCACCCAAAGATCCATCCCTTATAACAAAGAAGTTTAAAAAAAGAGAAAGAGGAAGATAAAAAAGTTTCAGCAAAACTGATCAATACCTTAAAAAATAACATTTTATAGAATGTTCCTCGCCAGTGGACCCTATGCCTCTGCAAAGGATTGAGCGAGGAATGTTTGGGGAACTGGGGGGAGGGGTGTGGTCTCATTTATTCATTGGGGTCAGACTTAGTCTTTGTAATTTAATTGCTTTGTGTTTGTTCTTTGCATTTACATTCTTGTAGCCTTTATACTTAATTTTCTATCTGCATTGATATATTTTGTGTCACTGTAAAAAAAAAAAAAGAGCTAGTGGTTTTTTCCCCCAGGGGTTAAATAGCAAGTGCTGTAGATTCCAAGTCCTGGCTCAATGGGAAAGGTATAATTTGGAAAGGTGATTTTTATCTATAATTACATTTCTCTATTGCTGTCAAAGTGTGTATGATACTCATAGAAAATGTATTGTTCTTCTTGGCTAAATTATTAAGAGAGGGGAGATCTTTGTTTATAGTTGGAGGGGAATTTTGTAATTACTGCATGAAGAATCTTGAAACTTTTGCCACATTGAAAAGCACCAGATATTCTGAGAAAATCAATATGCCATATTCCTCTCTGAACCCAAAGGGAACACAGTTATTGAGGTCTGAAATAGCTTCCCCCCAAATCATAATTCCTGCACCATAGGGATTCGTGAGTTCTCTGTGAGGCTAACAGCTAATCATATCGTACTTGGTGAATTACTTTCATTATGCAGAATAAACTTAGTCATTGCACATTACAAGGAATGCTGAAATCATTCCATTAAATCAGCAATGTTAGGCAGGCTCTTCATTTTTAAGATCTATTGCCAAATGGCTCATGAATATTAAGTGAACACTTGTTTTATTCTTTTTAAATTCAATTGTGGTTTGGGCAGAGGTTGTATAAAACTGAGGGAAGAAGATCTAAATATTAGCAATGACCTAAGAATTGAGACCCTTCAAAGCCTGGAACAATCTCAAGCCATTAAAAAAGTTTGACATATCTGTAAATAAACTTGTTAGCATCTGTTAGTCCTTGCTTTCCAGCCCCAGATAAGCCATTCCTGATATTTTATAACTTTACAGATTGCAAAGTCTTTGGCTTGCCAACTGGTGACCCAAAAGACTTTTAATTGTTGGTTGTGTTCCTAAGACAGTCCTACAAATATGAGGAATGTCTTCAATTTGAAAACTATGAGCATCAAGACAAGTTATCAGTAAGGCTGTTGTAAAAGTCAAAAGAAAAACACGTAAAATGTCTTGGGAACATACAAGAGTAATAAAGGGGAAGATATGGGTATGAGACCCAATAGGTTTTTAAGGGGTCATTTTAATTACTGACTACTGAATGTGGCTTGGACATCAATAGTTCTTACAATAAAATGAGAGGTCATTTCCCAGAAGGGTGGTCTTTTGGAACTTATATTCTTAGCTCTTGGCACAATGTCTGGTATATAGTAATCACTTAATAAATGCTTTGTATTCAATTCATTAATTCACTACAACTTTTCTTTGGTATGGAGAGGTAGGCAGTCTCCATAAGCAGTCTTCAGTCCTGGGCACAACTGCCCAGCCCCTATATCCTACCTGTTCCATGGAAAATCCAAGAATCAAGATTTTGATCCTTGATTTCTGACTCAAGTCTCCTTCCTGTAGGGCTTTACTCCCTGAATCCAGCAAGGCAGCATTTGCTGAGTATCTGCTATGTTCACACTGTGTTAAGTGCTTTGGGGGAACAGAGAGACTTTCTTGTACTTAAAGAGGTAACAATTTAGTAAACTGGCATGATCTCTTCATATGTAAAGGTAAGTGGCAATGCAAAATGCTATATCATAAGTGTCTAATATGTAACATTGGTGATAATAAGGATGATAATTGTCCTTTTAGTCTTTTTTTTTAATAGAGAAAATAACATTAAGGATTCTGCCCCAATAAGGGATTTCTGGTGCAAATGCTAAGATAATACAAGATTCCTCAACAGATGAAAGAAAAGAGATAATTGTCAACAATCCTCTAGTTAATAACAGAAAGAAAGGCATAAATCAAGGCACTGTGGACTTTCCAACGGCGTTCATCATCATTATGGTGGATGCCTTGGAACGTCCATCTCTAACAGAGGCTACCTATAGATGTGGTTCTATTATTTGTGGATGGTGTTGTGTTGATTGCATCAAGTGTTTAGAATGGGACAAGACTTTCTTAGTCATATCTAGGACCATTCCAAAAGGGGTGGCCTAGAAATCCACATGGGGGAAAACAAACAAACAAAAACAACAAAAAAGCCACCAAATGGATTAAGAGTCGTATTGCTCAGGTATTGGTATGAAGTTAGATGAACATTCCGTTAAAATAATCCATTAATAGATAAAATTAGGTACTGAAGGTGGACAGCAAAAAGTAATAACTCACATTTATGGAGCTTTTTAAGGTTTCCAAAAACTTTTATCCCAACAGCCTTCGAGGTGCATAGTGTTGGTAGTATTATGCCCACTTTATCAGTGACAAAACTGAGATTGAAAATAGAAGTGATTTGGCCAAGGTCACATAAACAGTAATTGAAAAAACTGAAAGTTGAATATTAGCAGATGGGAACTATAGATGTGGACTGGTCCATTGAGAAAGGAAGCAAAGGCATGTCTCTGAATACTAATGACTTATTTGGAAGAAAAACACACCTGTATGTCAGAAACAGACCAGAGGTAGAGAGGAACAGTGGTTAATACAGAATATTGAGGACTTTGACATCAACTTAGTTCTATTCATCAAGTATCTTTATTAACTATCTTCTATATCCTAAGCAATATACTCAGTATTATGGATACCTCCCAACTCAGTATAGTGCCTGCCACATAGTTGGAACTTAATAAATGCTTGTTGATTGATTTTCCTTTGGTCTATACTCAGTGAAGAACTATCCAAGGTATTTTAACAAGTGGCATTTTATTATCATTGTCATCGGTGTCTCTGCAAAAAATTCTACTTTGACACTTCATTGAGGTGTGTAGGTTGCCCTGGGTTCTTGAGAGTTTTGCCTGGGAAATTTAAGTTCTGTCCGGTTCTATCACATTAGATGGGAATTGAGACTATATGTCTATCATCCGAACTCCACGCTAAGTTTCAAGAGATGTATCACTCCAAGGTCTGCCTTGAGTTGATTTGTTTTTTGGCAATAGTAACAGTAACACATGAAACCATCTTCTGAGTGTGTGTGTGTGTGTGTGTGTGTGTGTGTGTGTGTGTGTGTGAGAGAGAGAGAGAGAGAGAGAGAGACAGACAGATGGGGAGGGGGAGAGAGAGAGAGACAGGGAGGGAGAGACAGACAGACAGACGGAGAGGGAGAGAAAGAGACAGACAGATAGGGAGGGAGGGAGAGAGAGATGGGGAGGGAGACAGAGGGAGGGAGAGAGAGAGAGAGAGAGAGAGCGCTTCATCACATGAGGAAGTGAAAATTCCATTAAGTATTGAAGGGAGACTAGGCAAGCTCAAGACTGGAAAGATGAGCTGTCTCTTCACCCACTGTCTCTTATCTCTTCTGAAGTTTCTCTTTTGATAGTAACCAGGTAAAAAAAAATTAACAATTGTCTTAACTTTTTCATTTTGGGGTAGATTCATGGCCAGCCATGAATCCTTAAAATAAGATGCTTCAAATGTTATTAACTAATTTATCATTGATACTCCAGGAAAATGTAAGTTTTTCAAGAGCAAAGGCTATGTCATTTCTTTATCCTTATATCACTTGACTTGCCAGGGTATCTTTGATTTAATTAAATTTAATAAGAATTCACAAAGTGTCTACTAGGTTCTAGGTCTGTCTGCCTTTCTCTCTGTGTAACAACAATGCTGTGGAGGTATAAGACCAATAACACCAGCACACAGGAGGGCTGCTAGCACAAGTTCTTTGATCTACTTTTCTAAGGAAAGCAACTCTAAGAGGTTTACCATCTCACTTTAATTAACATACATATATCATTCACTTAGTTCAGGGGAAAAAGTCAGCTCCCTTAACTTCAGAGAAAACATGAACAGAAATTACAAGCAGAAACCATATAAACAGAGCAAATAAGCATAAATCAACAGACAGGACTTTCTAGCTGTCCGACCAATACAATTTGCTATGTAAATACATAGTTACTAGAGAGAGAAGCACAAACATCTGGGTTTTTTCAAAACCCTGGGGCTCCTTAAAGGCTACCCAGTGTCTCTATACTGACGCTCTTCCAATGAGTGAGCCCCAAACAAAATGGTAACCTCAGGGTATATTCACATGCTTCTTCAGAGTCAGAGCACTTCACACCTCTGGAGGGCTTCACACTTCTCATGACCTAACTAGCAAAAGAGTGTGGGCCTTCCTACAAACAAAGGTGAGACTCAAAGGCACTTGATTGCCTTAGGGCCGAGAAGCACTCCAAAAGAAAAGACAACAAAAAGTCCAACTTTTCTTGCCATTACATTCTGTTGCCTGAATTACTAATAATAGTAGCTCATATTTGTACAGTACTTTAAAGTTTGCAAAGTGCTTTATAAATATTATCTCATTTGATTCTCATAACAACCCTGGGAGGTTGGGGCTATTGTTATTTGCATTTTATAGATGATGAAACTGAAGTAGATAGTTATGGGATTTGCCATACCTACTAACTGAGGCTGGATTTGAACTCATATCTTCCTCACTCTGGATGCAGTGCTCTATCTACTGTATATGCCATAATGCATAGCAGTCATACTACATACCTCAATCTCTCCCTTTCCTTCTCTCTCTCTCTCTTCTACTTTCTGTCTCTATCTATTTATTTATTTATCTTTCATCTCTCTCATCTCTTAACACATGCCTATATATCTATATGTGTGTATATGTGTACATATATACATATATATTCTATATTATAAAGAGCACATACAGCTTTGTCTTTATGTTGTAAAAACAAATATGTAGAGGCAATGTAGAGTTTTGGATAAAGAATTGGATTCAGAGTCTGGAAGACCTGGGTTCAAATCCTGTATTTAATGCATACTGTCTCTGTGACCCTGGGCTAATTTTAGTTCTCCATGCTTGGGGTAAATCTCTAAGACTATGAATTGCAGAAAGAAATGCTGACCTGCATTGGGAAGGGAAATTCTTTACTAGGAGCTCCCTAAACCAATAAAATCCCAGGTTCGGTCTTGGAAAACAAACCAAAAAACCCCCAAATAATTATAAACGTATTAGACATTTAAATATTGTTTGGTTTGGAGTGCTACGGTTAATATGAGTTTTTTCTCTGCGGAGCCTGATTTAATTTTCTTTTCATGGTAACTCAGTAAAGGAAGGAGATGGGGAAATGGAAGTACAAAGAGATGAAGCGAGCATCTTCAAGTCATATAACTAATGGCAGAGGCCAGACACTCTACTATAGCCCCTGCCTCTCACATTAGAACTTTTCCCACTAGAAATATTACATGATCACCCAGAAGGAAATCTTCAAAGCTTTCTTCAAGGCAAGATTCAATCTTTACAAGAAGCCTGGGATTGCATGGAAATATTTTGCAACACTTAGAAGCACAATTTTAAAAGACTTGGAGTAGTTCCTGAAGTAATCTATCCACAGTAGAATAGATGTCTGTTTACTTGAGCAAACTGGAAAAAAAAATTGGAGTTGCTTCCCACCTGCAGTACCTGCATGACAATAAAGGAAGATAACTGCTAACAGAGAAATAGCTTTCATCCATCATCAGGGGAGTAAATGGTACCCTTCTCTGATCAGCTACTGATTTTCACCTTCTATCATCTGTCTTACTAATGGTAGATCCCATGATATTTCAGGGGCTCAGCTGAGATTGGTTGATGATTAGCGATAGTTGGGTCTCCCTTCAAGTTTTTGAAATTTGAAAAGGTCAAACAAGACTTTGACATTTTTTTTTCATGATGGTGATGGTGATGAAATATATAGTGTAGAGGGCCTATTCAGCTGTAGAAAGTCAAGTTTCTTTATCTATGCTTGTTTATTAATCTTAGACTTTGCCGTGTTTCTTAAATCATACATCTTGCTTAATGATTGTGGGAAATTAAAGGGTCTGGGTAATTCTGGAAGTGTGATACCATACACACAATGTGCCACAGGTCTGTCTTAAGGGATCTAGAAAAGTCTTCACCTCATTCATCTTAACATATTATTTGAATTATTGGTTGATCAGAATATGAACATGAGATGTAAGTGACAGAGGCATCTGGTTGGTACTTTTAAACTTTTATAGGTCTATCATTTTTATCATGTGGCACTCTCTCCACTTGGGCAGGTCACAACCTATCTATGACATCTCAGCCTGATCAATTCCTGTTCCAGAAGTATAGAGTTCAAGAACTGAAGTATGAAAAGAAAAATTGAATAATGCAAATTATCCTGTGTCCCGGGCTCTCGCCGGACACGCCTCCAGAACCCTCCTCGGTGAGCAACCGCCTCCCTATCCGGGCTTCGGATGTCTCCGGTCCCCTCGGGGGGCCAAGGGGCAATAACCAGACAGCGACCACAGCTGAATATGCAAGGTTGCTTTATTGGAGTCTCCAAAGATGTCTCTCTCCCTTCCTCCTCTCCACACCTTATCTAGGGAAAGCAGAGGACCTCCCCAGTGCCTCCTTCGGGGGCGGAGCGACAACCTTTGAAGCCACTCCCGCCATAGGCGGTGACTCCAGGCGCTCTCCTTTCCTCCCAGGAAGCCCGGTTCTAGACCCCTGACAATTCCCCCTTTCTGTTTAACGATGTCTACCTCCTCTTTCTTTGT
>JAQQSZ010020143.1:0-10207 GCA_028646595.1 Phalanger gymnotis
ATTGGTCTACCGGAAATCCATGATGAAAAAAAGAGCCTTGACAGTATCTTCAAAGAAATTATCAAAGACAACTGCCCAGAGGTCCTAGAACCAGAGGGCAAAATAGTCATTGAAAGAATTCACTGATCACCCCCTGAAAGAGATCCCAAACTGAAAACTCCAAGAAATATTAGAGGCAAATTTCAGAATTACAAAATCAAGGAGAAAATACTGCAAGTAGCCAAAAAGAAACAATTCAAATATCATGGAACTACAGTCAGGATCACACAGGATCTTTCAGATTCCACTTTAAAAGACAGGAGAAACTTGAATATTCTGAAGGGCAAAGGAGCTGGGACTACAACCAAGGATCAACTACCCAGCAATATTAAGCATACTTTTGCAGGGAAGGCGATGGACATTCAACGAAATAAGGGAATTCCAGACCTTTGTGATGAAAAGGCCAGAACTCAATGGAAAATTTGATTTCCAAGCACAAAACTCAAGAGAGACATAAAAAGGTAAACAGGGGGAAAACATCCACAAACCTTATCAATAAAGGCAAATTATTTGCAGCTTTCTATAGAATTACATCATCTTATGTATGTTTTACATGTATACATATATATGTCAATCTCGAGTATAGTACAGCTATTACGACAATTGAAAGGGATACACATAGACTGTGAATGTCTGTATAAAATAACTGATATAAGGATAAAAACATAATTAAGAGATGTAAAGGGAGGGCTTTCAGAGAGGAGCTAAGGAGGTAGTAGAAAAATGTAAATTACACCAAATGAAAAGGCACAAAAACACATTTTAGTAGAGGGAAAGAAGGGAGGGAGAAGAGCAGTATTTGATCTTTACTGTCATCTGATCTCATTCAAGAAGGGAATAAAATACCCTGATAATTATAGAAATCTAACCGGTGCTACAGGAAGTAGGAGGGGAAAAGGGGAAAAAAGGGAGGGGGATGGTCAGAAGCGAGGGGAGAGGTAGCATGGGGAAAATGGTAAGATAATGGAGGGGAATCAAGAGGGAGGAACTAAGGAACTAAGTTCAACTAAGGAAGACAGTGGTCAAAAGCAAAACTTTGTTGAGGAGTGGAAGGGCAAAGGGAGAATTAAAAGCATAAACAAGGGGAAATAGGATGGAGAAAAAGATGCAGATAGAAATCATAACTGTGAATGTGAATGAGATGAACTCTCCCATAAAAAAAGATGCAGAGAGCAGAATGGATTAAAAACTATAATCCTACAATATGCTGTTTACAAGAAACACATTTGAAACAGGGGGATACACACAGGGTAAAGGTAAAAGTCTGGAGTAAAATATATTGTGCCTCAGCTAAAGTAAAAAAAAAAAAAGCAGGTGTAGCAATCCTAATCTAAAAAAAAAAAAGCAAAAGAAACGATAGATTTAACTAAAAGAGTTAAGGAAGAACACTACATTCTGCTAAAAGGCACCATAAACAATGAAGCTTTATCACTGTTTAATATTTATGCACCAAGTGGTATGGCATGCAGATTCTTAGAGGAGAGGTTAAAGGAGTTACAGGAAGAAATACACAGCAAAACTATAATATCGGGAGGCCTTAACCTTGCCCTTTCTGAACTTGATAAATCTAACCTCAAAATAAATAAGAAAGAAGTTAAGGAAGTGAACAGAATTTTAGAAAGGCAGATATGATGGGCCTCTGGAGAAAACTAAATGGGGATAAAAAGGAATACACTTTCTTCTCAGTGGTACATGGCTCATACTCAGAAATTGATGATATACTAGAGCATAAAAACCTCACAATCTAGTGCAGAAAGGCAGAAGTAGTCAAAGCATACTTTTCAGATCATGATGCAATAAGAATTATTTGTAACAAAGAGTCATGGAAAAATAAGCTAAAAATTAATTGGAAATTAAATATTGTAATTCTAAAGAATGAGTGGGCCAAAGAACAAATCAGAGAAACAATTAGTAACTTCATTCAAGAGAATGACAATGATGAGACAACATACTAAAAGTTATGGGATGTAGAAAAAGCTGTTCTTAGGGGAAGTTTCTTATCTCTAAATGCTTACATGAATAAAATAAGGAAAAAGGAGATCAATGATTTGGGCATACAACTGAAAAAGCTAGAAAAAGAACAAATTGAAAATCTCCAATTAAATACCAAATTAGAAATACTGAAAATCAAAGGAGAGATAAATAAAATTGAAATCAAGAAAACTATTGAATTAAAAAGTAAAACAAAGAGTTGATTTTATGAAAAAAACAATAAAATTAATAAACCTTTGCTCAATTTGACTAAAAAAAGAAGAAAATCAAATTACCTGTATCAAAAATGAAAAGGATGATTTCACTTCTAATGAAGAGGAAATCAAAACAATAATTAGGAATTATTTTGCCCAATTATATGCCCATAAATTTGACAAACTTAGAGATATGGATGAATATCTACAAAAATATAAATTGCCCAGGTTAATGGAAAAAGAAGGAAAATTTCTAAATAACCCCATCTCAGAAAAAGAAATTGAGCAAGCCATCAATGAACTCCCTAGGAAAAAATCCCCAAGGCCAGATAGTTTTACAAGTGAATTCTATCAAACATTTAAAGAATAATTAATTCCTATACTTTGCAGACTATTCGGGAAAACAGGTGAAGAATGAGTCCTACCAAATTGGTTTTATGACACAAATATGGTACTAATACCCAAACCAGGTAGAGTCAAAACAAAGAAAGGCAATTATAGACCAATTTCCCTAATGGATATTGATCAAAAATTTTAAATAAAATATTAGCAAAAAAATTGAAGCAACTTATCACCAGAATAATACAGTATGACCAGGCAGGATTTATTTCAGGAATGCAAAGCTGATTCAATATTAGGAAAACGATTAGTATAATTGGTCACATCAACAACAAAACCAGCGGAAACCATATGATCATCTCAATAGATGCAGAAAAAGTCTTTGACAAAATACAACACCCATTCCTATTAAAAACACTAGAAAGCATAGGAATAAATGGAGCCTTCCTTAAAATTATAAATAGCATCTACCTAAAACCATCAACAAGCATTATTTGTAATGGGAATAAGCTACATGCATTCCCAATAAGATCAGGGGTGAAACAAGGATGTCCATTATGACCCCTACTATTCAATTTGGTACTAGAAATATTAGCTGTAGCAACAAGAGAAGAAAAAGAAATTGAAGGAATTAGAATAGACAAAGAAGAAGCTAAATTATCACTTTTTGCAGATGATATGATGATTTACTTAAAGAATCCTAGAGAATCAAGTAAAAAACTACTTAAAATAATAAAGAAGTTTAGCAAAGTTGCAAGATATAAAATAAACCCACATAAATCCTCAGCATTCCTATACATTACTAACAAAGCCCAACAGCAAGAGATAGAAAGAGAAATTCCATTCAAAGTTACTGTAGACATTATAAAATATTGGGGAGTCTATCTGCCAAGACAAACCCAGGGCCTATATGAACATAATTAGGAAACACTCTCCACACGGATAAAGTCAGATCTAAACAAATGGAATAATGTCAGTTGCTCATGGTTAGGCCAAGCTAATATAATAAAAATGACAATTTTACCTCAATTAATCTATCTATTCAGTGTCATACCAATTGAACTACCAAAAATTATTTTACAGAGCTGGATAAAATAATAACAAAGTTCATCTGGAAGAACAAGAGATCTAGAATATCTAGGTTATTAATGAAAGGAAATGCTACAGAAGTTGGCCTAGCCATACCAGATATTCAACTGTACTATAGAGCAGCAGTCATCAAAAGTACCTGGTACTGGCTAAGAAACAGATTTGTGAATCAGTGGCATAGGATAGGTACACAAGATGGGGAAGTCAACGACTATAACAATCTACTCTTTGATAAACCCAAAGAGGTCAGCTTCTAGGCTAAAAATTCACTATTTCATAAAAACTGCTGGGAAAATTGGAAAATGGCAGGGCAGAAACTGGGCATAGACCAATATCTTGCACCATATACCAAAATAAAGTGAAAATGAGTTCATGGTTTA
This sequence comes from Phalanger gymnotis, assembly GCA_028646595.1. Lineage (NCBI taxonomy): Eukaryota > Metazoa > Chordata > Mammalia > Diprotodontia > Phalangeridae > Phalanger > Phalanger gymnotis. The sequence continues at coordinate 4,034 of JAQQSZ010020143.1, forward strand.
GGAATAAAGTCTGAAAGTATGAGCAATTTTTTGAGAGCAAGGAGTAGTTTACCTATCAGACTTAGGGAAAAGAAAAGAATTCAACAACAAGAGATACAGAGCACTACAAAATGCAAGATGGATAATTTTGATTATGTTAAATTGAAATGTTTTTGTACAAAAAAGCTAACATAACAAAGATTAGGAGGGAGGAAGAAAACTGGGAGAAAATCTTTACAAGTAGTATCACTGATAAAGGCCTCATTTCCAAAATATCCACAGGACGGAAACCAAATATGTAGTAATACAAGTCATTCCCAATTGAGAAGTGGTCAAAGGATATGAACAGACAGTTTTCAGAGAAAGAAATTAAAGATATCTATAGACATATGAAAAAATGCTCGAAATCTCTACTGATTAGAGAAATGCAAATCAAAACAACTCTTAGATACCATCTCTCTCTTGTTAGATTAGCTCAAATAACAAAACAGGAAAATGATAAATGCTGGAAAGGATGTGGGAAAATTGGAACATTGTTACATTGCTGGTGGAGTTGTGAACTGATCCAGCCATTTTGGAGAACAATTTGGAACTATGCCCAAAGGACTATAAAAATGTTCGTACCTTTGACCCAGCAATACCACTCCTAGGGTTGTATCCCAAAGAGATCACACAAGTGGGAAAAGGATCCATATGGACAATAATATTTATAGCAGCTCTTTTGGTAGTAGCTAAAATTGGAAATCAAAGGGATGCCCATCAATTGGGGAATGGCTGAACAAGCTGTGGTATATGAAGGGAGCGGAATACTATTGTGCTATAAGAAATGAGGAGGATATGGACTTCATAACAACCTGGAAGAACCTACATGACATAATGCTAAGTGAGTGGAGCAGAGCCAGGAGAACATTATACACAACCACAGATATATGGATTCTGTGATGACTAACCCTGACCGACTTTGCTCTTCTCAGTAACACAATATACAGAGACAGCACCAAATGACTCACGATGGAGAGTGCTATCTACATACAGAGAAGGAACTATGAAGTATGAATGCAGATTGAGGCACACTTCATGCTCGCCTTTTTCTCCCCTCCCCCTTTTTTTCCTCTGTTTTGTATTTGTTGTTGGGTTGTGTTTTTTCTTTTTGTTCTGTTTCTTCTTTCTCATGATTCATTCCATTGGTCATAATTCTTCTACAAAAAAAATAGGGAGAACTGGACAAGGTGATGTGTTAGATCCCTTCAGCTATGATTCCTCTCCACTTGTTTCAATCCTATGGAATCATCACAGTGAAACTGTTGTTAAAACATATGGAAATTACCATAAAGCCCTTTAAATCATATGCCTCCAATTCAAAAAAAAAAAAAAAGAAAAAAAGGGAAAGTCCATGTTTATCCTAGGTCCCAAATCTCTTTAGGAATAACTCTATGTAGCTTGGAAAACTCAAGGCGGACCAGGTTTTTGCTCAACATGGAAACTAATTCTCCTTGATTTTGATATTTCTTTTGCTTATACAATGGAAAAGGGGGCAGCTAGGCAGCACAGTGAATTGATCACCAGCCCAGGAGTCAGGAGGACCTGAGTTCAAATGCGGCCTCAGACATTTGACACATGCACTAACTGTGTGACCTTGGGCAAGTCACTTAACCCTAATTGCTCTGCCAAAAACACAAAAACAAAATAAGATGGAAAAGGCCCTGAAAGCTTAAGTTCAAGGAATGAGAGATATTTGATAACTTTGGAAAAATGCTTCTTATTTTGTTGCTTTATAGGGGGAAAACATTGAAATGTTCCACTTTCTGAACATATGTATGATTTTTTCTCTGTACATGTATGATTGCAAATTATATTTTAGAGTTGGCTCTGTGGTTCTCAGGAAACAAGAGAAAGGACATTGTTTATACCTCTTCAGAGACCAAAGAGAACTATTCTGAATTGGGAACGATGTTTTGTTTTACCAAATTGGAACCCTGACTATTTGTCAGGGATTGCAAATTTCAAACGACAGAAATATATAATGAAAGCATGTCTGGGTATGCCCAGTTCACCTTACATGGGGATCTTTGAAACAAGTCCAAATTGTGTAACATAAACCTGGGTGGGGGGAAGGGATGGTTGTTTCTGTTCTCAGTTGATTGTATTAAGTTTCAGATACCATCAGTATTTCCCAAATACCCTGGAGTTCAAGTCATGGCCATGACTTTGGAGCCAGGATTGCATGAAAGCCCTCAAAAGGCAGATTTCCAGAGACCGTAGCTCAAAATGGGCTGTGAATTTGGAACTAGAACCTTGATAAGTACAAACTGAGTTAAACGATGAATTTCTTCCCAAGACTGAGATAGTATAAGGAGGTAGGGGAGAATTATTTCTGCCACTCTTCGCAGGGTTAAGTTTGTATATTGATGCTTATACCCTTTGAAATAGAGATTTTTGTGTAAAAGCTAATCTGACAATTAATGGATGAATGGAACTGAATTGAAGGGGACCTACATCTACATTAAGGAGAATACCATAAGTGGGGGCTAGATCTAATGACATAGAATCTAAATACACCAAAATCCATTAAGTGTAACAGAAAATTCTGAAGGAGGAGTGAAATAATAAAATATTAAGTAGCTGTCTTTCAGTCAGTGGGGGCCAGGGTCCCCAGTGGGATATATACATATAGATAGATAGACAGATAAATAGATAGAAAGATATAGATATAGAAATGGTTGTATATGTCTTTGTATATGCAGATATACACACATCTATCTGTGTATGTATATATCCATATATGTACCTGCATATATATGCATTCCTGTAGATGTGTGAGTGTACTTGTATGTATATATCTGTGTGTATACAGGGGTGTGATATTAAATGTTTAACAAATGGCTCTCAGAAAAAAAATGTGTATTTGAAATACTTTTAAATTTGATCCGCATTATTGGCATTTTCTTAAATCTAGAAAATCAACATAAAAGCTCTAATTAGTAGCATTTGTTAATTTTCGAAGTATAAATATTCCCATTGGATATTTAACGATCATCTCTCAGTAGTTGGCTCAATATGGTTGCAAAACTTCCTGCTTACACACATATGTATATATGCATATCTGCATATTCATATGTGTATGAATGTTTAAATTTGTGTATGTGTGCATATGCACATATATAGATAGCTATTGTAATATAAAATCCTTCACCTTATTTGTTTGTTGTTACTTAAAGTGGGAGACAGACCTGATACAAAAGATGTAAAGTTGGCCTTGCTATAGATGAGGGCAGGAACCTAAAGAAAGAATTAGCATTTCTTCAGGATCACTAGTTCTTACTTTAGAAATAAGATAGGATGTGGGATAATGGATAAACCTCTGCTGCTTGTGCTCATTTTGGCCTAACAATCAACTCCAAGAAAACACATGTGATGCATCAGCCACCAGCACACCGTCCACATGTGGAACCACTGGTTTCTCCTGGCTTCTAAAGTGGATCTCTGTTTGTGAGGCTCAGGGGTCTCTGTCCCAAGTTTCTTGTGTTGGAATCTCTGGGTCTGAGCATGGGTTTTATGTTCTATGGCCCCTGGTTTCCTGAGGTGTGGGGGAGGGGTAATCTGGCTGTTGGAGCATCTCCTCTTCCACAGGACTGTTCTACAGAATGGGTGGTCTCAGCTCATGTCTGTGCTGGTGTCTGCCATTTCCCCTGGCTGTTCAAAGCCCAGTCTTGGTTCCTGGCATTGACATTTGTTAGCTCCACCCCCTTTTGCTCAGTTACTATCATTGTTTGCTGAGGTGAGGACTGCTGGGACACCTGTCTTCCTGCACTACTCTCCTTCCGCCACCACGGGAAGGGCACTCTCCCCCACTTCTCTTGCTACTGAAGTCCCACTTCTGGCTCCTCTGTTTCTCCTGAGTTATTATTCTTTTGTTTTGTTCAAGGGAGGGATAAAAGCCATTTTACCTGCACATCATGGCTCTCTAAAGTTCAAGAAGGTGAGTTTCAAACCTTTACACTGTGGGTTGGAGGCCTACTGGCTAGTTACTCATGGCCACAGGCTCTGCACAGGCTCCTGTCCCGGGCTGAGTGGCCTGGGCCTCAATCACGGCTTTAGCAGATACTTCACTGTAATGGGATGAGTTAGAGCCAACCCCTGCCATCGTTGGACCTCTGCGCCCAGATGCCAACTGAGAAGCCTCAGGGCTCTGAGGTATGGGAGGAACAAGATGGAGTCTGGAGGAAGGGTCTCGCCCTTGTTGGCAACGTGGTGCTGGGTTCTTTTCTGGATTTACCTGTGCACAGGTGAATCATGGGGAGAGCGCGGGAAGGAAAGGGGAGGAGAATAGGAGGAGAATAGGCAGAAAATAGGCGGAGAGTAGGCAGACCAAGGCAGCCCTAGTACTATGTAATAAAGGCTATAAAAATCTGGTCACTGACTTTATTAAACGGAGCCGTTCACCATCTTTGCTTCCCGCCTCTTCATTGCCCGTGAGATCAGGCCTTTGCTGGACAAAGGCCTGGGAATACGGGCTAAGAGAGACCCCTACAAGTGGCGCCCAAACGTGGGACACCGCGCAGAGCCACATGCGCACCCCCCATGATCCCCAAGGTGCCTCCTTCGGGAGAGGAAAGAGCACAGCCTTGGGATGAATTCATGAGAGGAAGGAGAACAGAAGGGAAGATAGGGAAGATTGCACGTGCACAGCCTTGGGACGAATCCTAATTCCCGAATTCTCACCGGGAAGCACCATCCCGTCTCCATGGGCAACCCAGCTTATGCTGGTGAGGTAAGGAATTTTCCTTATCATGAGGCAGGCAGAGTCCTTAGGACTGCTGCAGATCAGGACAAGGGATGTATGATCACCTCCCCCCCCAGATTATCAAGAGTTTTCTTAAAATAGTGGAAAAAACACCCCCTTGGACCACACAGCGACCCCCTTACTTTGGGGTCTTGAAAAGTCATAGGGGACCGGTTAACAAGCTAAGAGTCAGAAAACCTTGGGGGCTTGGAACCCACACATTTTTTTTCTATGTAATCTTATGAAAGAGGCTCTTAAAGCCACAGAAGGCTGCTCTGAGAAACAGCCCAGGCAGTCCCCAGTGGGATATATACATATACCTCTACCTCACAGGTTCTACTCTGGAACAATCGCGATCCTCCTCCCCAAATTCCAGAGCTCTGTGTTACTCAGACTTGCTATACCCTGATTCAGATCAGTTTCAGAAACAAGTGGAAGAGAGGGAGGAGAGACAGAGACTGCAACAAGAAATACAGGAGCTGAGTTGAAAATTAGAAAAATTGTCAGCTCACTCAGCTCCACAAAAAAGGGTCTATTTCAAAGAGGAAGTTAGCCAAAAGCCAATTGGGAATAAGACAAAGGCAGAGATTTCCATGATAAAAGAGCTAAATAGAGCAATTAAGGATTATGTTAAAATCCCATCATATCAAGATTAGATTAAAAGACTTGGGTTCCTTCGCACTTACTCCCAACTCCTCAATCTAAATCCAATCTATGCATTTGGGAATATAAAATACATGATATGAAAGTTCTGAAGAAGCTAGTAAGAGAAAGATGTCTCTTAAACAACTGGAAGAGACCAACCGGGAATCTGCCCCAGATCATCTTAAAAGCAGAGTCTCTACGACCCCAATAAAGCATGGCACCTGGCCTCTGTTACATCACAGGGCCAAGCACTTTGTGTATAGGATTCCCAAAATCCTCTCTGTTTTTTGTCTCTTGTGTCTGTGTTCTGTATTTGCATTTATGTTGGAAAAGAGAAGTGTCAGGTCAGAATTAGAAATAAGATATGTGCAGTTTTAAAGGGGCTTTAATCAAAGTCCACCAGAAAGGAAAAGCAAGAAAGTTTAAATATGTAGGAAAGAGGCATGTGAAGGAAGGTATAATCTATTTGCACAAACAGTGAATAAAGGTTTTGAGAGTAAAAAGTTTGCTATTGGAAAAAATGCACTTTTTTTCTCCTTCCATTCCAGATCTGGCCAATTTGGAATGTGAAGAGAAATAAGAAAGAAAGAGGGAACTTTTCCCTTAAATTTATGTGATATGTGTTCTAATTTGACTTCAGATAAGTCAGAATTTATTATGCTATTTGGCACTAAGGCAAATTGGGAAATTGCATAGATCTGAAAAAGAGACACTTTGAGCACCCCAGTACAAGGGGAAGGGATATGGTACCACTGGATTTTTTTTTT
>JAQQSZ010020144.1:0-10207 GCA_028646595.1 Phalanger gymnotis
ACCCGGACACCGGCATCTCGTCCAAGGCCATGGGCATCATGAACTCTTTCGTCAACGACATCTTCGAGCGCATCGCCGGCGAGGCGTCCCGCCTGGCGCATTACAACAAGCGCTCCACCATCACGTCCCGGGAGATCCAGACGGCCGTGCGCCTGCTGCTGCCCGGGGAGCTGGCCAAGCACGCCGTGTCCGAGGGCACCAAGGCCGTCACCAAGTACACCAGCTCCAAGTAGACTGCTTCGTGGCAGCGAAGACCTCAAAACCCTAACCCCCAACGGCTCTTTTAAGAGCCACCCACCTTCTCAAAATAAGAGCTTTAACTCTGGCATATCACCGGAATCTGCCTGTGTCTTTCTGTAGCCTGTCCCTTTCGTTTGGGCCATCAAAGCAAGCGACAGGATCCTCCCCAACCTGGTAGATTTGATTTGATAGGTTGGATACGCACGCCATCCATCCCCTACCTGTGACCATCCTTGTTCCCACTCGGTGCGCTTATGTCCGCCCTGCGGGGCCAGCCCCATCACACTACACTGACTTCACTCCAAGCCAACACATAGGCCTAACCAACGTGTACGGAGGGAAAAATAAAACTGTACAGGGGGAAACTACTCGAAAGCGCTGGAGAGAAACTACGTATGGCTTTTAACAGGGAACACCGAGATAAAAATCAAATGCGTGTGCGACTTTAAAACAAATTGGAAGCGCTGAGAAACCTGGATAGGGGAAGAGACCCTGATGAAATACCGGGTAGTGACAATCACACGAGGTAAAACTCCACTTTCATCACAAGAAATCGAAAGGCTTTTTCTTTTGGGGGGGGGGGAGCGGGGTACGGTGGGAAGTAGGAAAAAAACTGAATGCAGCTAAAATTAGAAGGTAAAATGGTTCGGGGGGGCGGGCGGCGGTGTTTTTGAAACAAGTTTCTCTTTGTCAGAGGAACCTCACATCCAAGATAGATATGCAGCTGATTGTCAAAACACATGAGCAGGCAGTTTTCAATGCAAGAAATCCGAGGTACCCACAACCACACGAAAAAAAAAAATGCCAGACAAATGCAGATTTAAAGCGACTCTGTCGGATTGACAAAGATGACAAAAGAGGAGAACGAGAAATGTTGGAGGGATAGGTACACTGATGCACTGTTGTGGGAATTGTCCCACAACCCCATCTCCCTGTCCCCCCGACCCCCAGTCTCTTCCCCCCTCTCACTCACTCCCTTTCCTGAAAAAGCATGTTGGATCTACTCCCAAGAAGTCACTAAACTGTACAAAGCTTTTCAGCCCACCACGCCACTATTAGGCCTCTCCCTCCGAGATCGCAGAAAGAGCTTTGTGTCGTTAAACCCGACAGTTTGGTGGAAGGAGGCAAACAAGCTAGATAATAGAAAAATCCATGTTGTTTATTATTTTCCCTTAAAGCATAGCTAAGCTAGCTTCCTTGTAAGTACAAGGAGTCAGAGCAAAAGCTCTGGCTGTCTGAACAACGGAATGAGAAAACTTATATACATTATTTTTAGCAGACTCAACAAGCCTGTGTTACCTCACTTTTATGATCCCCCATGTATGTTCAACCGTGATACAAGAAGAGGATTTTCCTTAATGGAATAGGTTTGTAAAGAGACAAGAGTGTTGACAAAGGTCAGTCAGAATATTAAGCGAAGTAGTCTCTCTCAGGATTAGGGTCTCATCCCTTAATGGCTAACGGGGAAAGAATGTTCTTAGGTCAGTCTGATCTGGCCTTGTTGACAGAGGTAAGAGTATTTCTTGAGCAGACTTCAGAGAACAAAGAAGCCCAGGTCCTGGATCTTCTTCCAGTTACTCATTAATTCAGGCTCTGGGTCTGGTTGAAATTAAAAATGATATAAAGTGGTATAAAATATTCCACAGTATGTACAAGAAGACCAATATGTGCAAAAAAAAAAAATATTTGTAGCACCTCTTTTTGTCCTGTCAAAGAACAGGATAGAAAGGAACCGTCCACCTGTTGTGGGGAAGTGGCTAAACAAATAAATAATATGAATGCAATGGAATGCCAGTATAAAAAAATGACAGGACAGTTTCAGTTTAACCTGGGAAGGGAAGAAAGACCTCTGTGGATTTGATAGAGAGCAAAGTGAGCACGACTGGCCAAAGAATCCCAGTCACATTACAAAGTGAAACATTTTTGAAAGACTTTAGAGCTCTACTCAATGCAATGATAAACCGTGCATCGATAAGACTGAAAATGAAAAAGCAGCAGCTACCAACCTTCTGCCAAAGAGAATGGAACGGAAAAGTAAATGTGGCTTAGTGAAATACTGTCAATCTCTATAAAGCAATATATTTTTATGTTTCTGAAAATAAGTAGACTCAAAGAATCAGTAGGTTACCCATCAAAGGTGCTGCATGGATGGCAAATTTTAAGCTCCTTAGAGTGTTTGCTCTTTGAGGGCAAGGGTCCTCTTTTGTCTCTTTTTGTGTGCCAGATACTTAGCACAGCGTCTGGCACATCTTAGAGACTTAACAAATGTTTAGTGGTTGATTAGATATAAAATTTGGTATTCTTTTTTATTCCCTTAATAGAAATTGCTATTTACCCTTAAGCAACTGCCCAAAGATCACTTTCTTCCTTCCCTGTGAATCTACAAAATACTTAGACATAAACTCACTAAAACCAATAGGTCTTTATATTCACACAGTCATAAAGTACTTAGCTTTAGCAAAAGCTTTATCTCTATTTGTGTATTAAATGGACTTTTGGTCCAAAGCATTTCATTATGTGTGAGATGGTTAAGTGGATCTAAATTTTTTAAAAGTCTGCAGTGTGATCAGCACACTTATGTGCTACCGGATTTTGATTTAGGAAAACTTATTTCTGAATATGAGTTGATCAAACTGGACAATTTGTGGACAGAGATGAATGAAAGAACCCTTTGATACAGGATTTTCATGGGAAAATGTTTCCCAATAGCAGATGACTTTCATGAAATAGACAGCAAACCACAAGACAGTCATGGAATGACTTATTGGACCCCTATCTTATTCCAATAAGTATTTGTCAGTTCGGTGTAAATCCATAAAGGTAATGGTTATTAGCAATTGTTAGTGATATAATCATCTGGTAATACACATATAGTCAATCTAGCACTGGCAATCAGTTTCAAATGACACACTTATAGATTCTTTCATGTTTCATGTCCTCCTTTTCTTAAGTCCCTAATGCAATTCAAGTATTGGAAATTGTTACGGGCTTAGTCAAACATGTATGTGCAATATTCGGTTAATGTCCATTTAAACAAGTGGGTTATTATTCTGTGTGGGATTCAAAATCGTCCAATCTGTAAGAAAAACCACTGAAACGGAGAACTCTGATCCAGTAGTCATTTATTAAAGAAACTGTTTAGCGAATGGCACCTCAGATCTTCCTCATAATGTCACTTGTCTCCAGGACCTTACTTTTATTGTATTTGATGGCAGGATACTCAGAAGAGGCAAAGTAAAATACAGTCCTATTGGTTGATAGACCTTGCTCTTGACTCTCCAGGAGGGCCAGAAATAATGTATCAGCATGGGTAGTTACAGGATGGGCAAGGTAAGTGTCATCTCCAGTGACTACGTGGCTATAAGATGGGCCTCTCCTCATGTTAGGCAAGAGAGTGGTTTGGAGATCCAAAAGAAGTTGGGGCAGGGGAGTTACTGTATCATGTCAAGACATCCTACCCACACTGGGCTTGGTCACACATTTATCACTCCAAAGAGCAGAAATCCTCTAGTCAGCATTCTTGTAGTTAGGCAAGTGAACCTGATAACAAGTTAATGAACACAGAACAGTGAACTTACATCTTGTAGTTTAAAGTTTGAGGCCCATTAAAAGAAATAATGTATTGAAAATTAGAATTGGGCAAAGTGAAGCCATTGAAATTATAAGAGATCAAGAAACAATTAAACAAAACATGAATAATGAAAAAATAGAAGAGAAAGTGAAACATCTTAGAAGAAAAACAACAGATTTGGAGAATAGATCAAGAAGATCTATTATTGTATTATTAAGGTATTATTGTATTATTAATACATGTGATCTTCAAGAATATTAATATTTATAAATAGTATATTTAATATTTTATTATATTATTAATATTCATATTTAATATTTTTATTAATAAACTAGATTGACTGAACTGATGAGTACTTATGGGAATATAATTGGGGTCCAATAAATCATTCCTCTTTTGTCTTGTGGTTGGCTGTCTATTTCATGAAATCATTTGCTTTTGGGAAATATTTTCCCATGAAACTCCCGTATCAAAGGGTTCTTTCATGTACCTCTATTCTCAAATTGTCCAGTTTGGTCCACTCAAACTCAGAAATATGTATCCCTGTATCAATTTTTTTTTTTTTAACTTGGGTGTCAGTTGTTAATAGTGCCTGGAATGAATCTTCTTTCTAGGGCATATTTGCAAAAAGATTTCTTGCAATAGATCAATTTTCCAGGTTGTAAGCCACTTGTGGTGGTTTCCTAGGTAGAGCTGATTAAACCTGTTAGTAATAAAGTAGCACAATTTAGTAGGGCCTTATAAAACCAAAAGTTGTGATTACATGGGCTTCCCAGTAATTAGTTTATATGGTGATATTAAAAAAAAAACAACAACAACCTCTTCTTCAGTTGGAAATTTGTCTAGAGAGGAATTGACTTCAACCTGAGGTAAACAGTCAGTAGCTTCAGCATTGGTTAATGATGGTCTGTTGAGAACACAAGGGAAGTGTTTAGTCCATCTCTCCAGGCTCTGTCCTTATCACTAATCAGTGTGCTAATTTTGGCCTAACAATTAACAGTAAGAAAACACAGATGCTCCATCAGCAAGCACCATACCATCTATACATGGAGCCATCAGTTACAACAAATGGAGAAGTTTTGAATGCTGTGGATATGTTCACTTACCTTGACAGTATACTTTCCAGGGATATATGTATACATCGATAACGAGAAGGCATTGCCAGAACTAGCTCAGTGCTTGGGAGGCTCCGAAGGGAAATGGGAGAGCAAAGGTATTAGACTGACTACCAAAATAAAAGTCTACAGAGCAGTTGTACTGACCACATTGTTGTATGTCTGTGAAATCTGGACAGTTACCAGCTCCATACTAGGAAACTGAATGGCTTCCATTTGAATTTGTTGAGGAAGATTCTGAAGATCATCTGTCAGGATAAGATACCCAGATCCTGAGGTCCTTTCTCAAACTAAACTGCCAAGCCTTCAAACTCTACTGCAGTGATTGCAACTTCAGTGGGCTGGCCAAGTTGTTCAAATGCTAAACCTATGCTTGCCTAAAAGACTATTTTATGGAAAACTCACATGGAGCAAGCACTCACATGGTGGTCAGAAAAAGTGATATAAGGACACTCTGAAGGTCTCTTTTAAGAACTCTGAAATTGATTACTTGACATGGGAGACACTGACACAAGACTGCCCATCATGGCACGCCCTCGTGAGAGAAGGTATTGTGCTCTATGAGCAAAGCAGATTTGAAGTAATTCAAAAGATACATGAGATGTGCAAACTTAGAGAATCCACCCCAAATGTTCATATGGACTATTTGTTCCTGACTGTGATACAGTACCCAGCTTGTCTTGGTCTGATCAGCCACAGTCAGACACACAGTAACTTGACTCTAACATAGTGATGTCATTTTGGTCTTCTTCGAGAACAGACAACCACATCATATGGTGAAATTAAGTTCAAACTCTGTGGAATTAACCTTATAAACATCAAAGCTATAGGAAGAACAACAAATTAAACTACCTGTAAGTCATCTGAAAGTTTGTAAAGTTTCAGTTTTCATCTACTATTTGTTTTTTCTCTCTTTAACTAAAACTTATATGTACAACACGTAATGGTATCTATAGCATTGTTACAGCTAATAGTAACTATAGACTAGAAGAAAAATTTTAAAAAGGATCCTTGAGTTCATGGCTTTGTAGAATAAGTCTTTCTGCTTCTTGATGTACAGAGACAGAGAGAGAGAGAGAGAGAGAGAGAGAGAGAGAGAGAGAGAGAGAGAGAAACATCAAATTGAAGGGGACAAAAAACCCCATCAATCTCCCAATCAAGAAGTGCTCAAATACAGTATATTTGGGGGGCAGGGGGTAAAAAGTAATGTTGTAGTAAAAAGTTTAGCTACAATATTAAAACCTATTCTTTATTATTTGTAATTACCCAGTGGTGTCCTAATTTGAAAATCAAACAGACCACACTGCAGAATATTTTTTTCAAATTATTTTTTATTTATGTTTTCTGTTTCTAATATCACCAGGTAACCTTGCCTCTTCCCCTGAGAGTCATTCCATATGAAAAGTATTGGGGGCGTAAGGGGCTTAAAGGAGGAAAAATCAACATAACTAAGCAATAAATTGAAAACGTCCAAAAATATGTGCAACTTCTAAGGCTTGTGCAGCTCCCACGTCCAGCTGAGGGGACATTGAGAGAGTTTCTTCATTCCATTTATATTGTTGTAAATTACTGTGTGTGTCGGTAAGCAAAATGGGCTCCATAACACTTAGTTCAACAAGTGCCCTTGAAGAGTTTGGCTTTTGTCTGCTTTGAGTAATTCGTCATATTTCATTGAGTCTTACTAAGTGCTAAGCCCCAGGCTCTAACCCCTATTAGGTGTAAAACCTATGTGGGTGTGGATTGGTGACTAAAGTGGGGCCCAAGGTGGGGCTAACTCAGGGGAGGGCCTAGTTTTACACATGAGTTTGAGTGATAGGTTTGGGACATCAGAGGCTCTTAGACTATGTGGGTTTAAGTCACCTCTTTGTGACGATTCTAGGTCACGTGTGTGAGTCGCATGTGTGACTCACCCCTGACGCTAAAAAAGATATAAAACCAGGGGTTGGCTTTCTTTTCTTTGGAGCTCTTTCCCACAACAATGGTGGTGAGAGTGACTCTGGGCCAGCCCTCGTTATGAGCTCCCAGGCTGAACCTAGATGTTGGTAACTATGAATTGTATTGGGTCTGTCTGTTTGTAATTTGTTTAGGGCTCTCACTCGTGGTGGTGCTGAGGTAGCAACTCTAGGCAGCAACTCCAGGCAGCTGTAGATAAGAGCCCTCTAGCTTGTAACCCGGATGCTGAGACTTCGATAAACTCTGGTAACTATATATTGGGATTTGAATCAGACAAGGTCTGTCTATTGATGTTTGTACTTTATTTGTATTTTGTTCTGAAGTTCAAGGTGCTGGCTTTTCCTCCTGAACTAAGTGAATAATATTTGTATGCTGAATTAAAGTAAGCTTGTCAACTCCTTCACGTAGCTTTCCTTAGATCAAAAGATCCTGTGATTTTGCAGTGTGCTGGTAGCATTCTTGTCGTTGGGCTTGGGTTTTTCTTACACCCCCACAACAGCTGCTAGCTGGATTGTTGAAACACTGTGCATGTTGTTTTCTTGGCTCTACTTACTTCACTTTTAATCAGTGTATATAATCTTTCCATGCTTCCCTGTATGATCACACACATCATTTCTTACAGTGCAGTAGTATTCCATTACATTCATCCACCACAATCTGTGTAGCCATCCCCCAGTCGATGGACATCTACTCTGTTTGCACTTCTTGGCTATCACAAAAAGTACGGCTATAAATATTTCAGACATTTTGCTTATCCATGACTCCCTTGGGATATAAGTCTTCTAATAGAATCTCTGGTTCAAAGGGAATGGATATTTTAATCACTTTATTTGCACAATTCCGAATTGCTTTGCAAAATGGTTGTACTATTTCATAGCTCTACCAACAATGTACTAGTGTGTTTATCTTCCCGCAATTCCTCCAACATTAATTATTGACATTTTTTGGTCATTTTTGCTAATTTTCACTATGTGAAGTAAAGCCTCAGATCTGTATTGATTTCTCTTATTATTAGTGACCTGGAGCGTTTTTTCACACAGCTGTGAATACTTTGCAATTCTTTTGAGGAAACTGTTTGCTGATGTCTTTTAATTACTTCACTATTGGGGAATGGTTATTAATCATATGTATTTATTAATTCTTTAAGATATTTTGGATACCAAACCCTTATCAGTGAAATTTAGTCCAAAGATTTTTTTTCCCCATTCAATCGTTTTCCTTCATATCCTAAATGCGGTAATGTGGTCTGTGCAGAAGCTTTTCAGTTTCAAGTAACAAAATTATCTATTTTATATTTTGTAATTGCCTCTATATCTTATTTAGTTAAGAATGCATTTCTTATTCATAGCTGTGAGAGGAATAAGATCTGATTTTCTTCTAATTTTTTATAGTATGTTCTTCCATACATATCCATTTAGAATGTATTGTGGAGTATAGGATAAGGTTTTTGTCTAAGCCTAATTTCTGCCAGAATGCTTTCCAGTTTTCCCAGCAGGTTTTTACCAAACAAGGATTCTCTGCTCCACCTCCCCAACATGTACATAATTTGTTTTCAGACACCACATTATTGAATTCTATTGTATGTGAATCTCCTTTGCCAAGTTTGTTCCATTGATCTAGCTCTCTGTTTTTTAAACCAATACCAGATGACTTTGATGACAGCTACTTTGTAATACAGTTTGAGGTCTGAAAGTGCTATTTCCCCTTGGAACTTTTGTTTTTCCAAATGGATTTTGCCATTATTTTATCCAGCTCTAAAAAGTATCCACTTGTTAATTTGATTGGCATAGTATTAAAAATGTAAATTAATGAGGACTAAATATTCCTCCAGCTATTAGGGTAACTCTTTTTAAAAAACTTTAATTTAGTATTTTATTTTCCCCAGTTAAATGTAAAACCAATTTTTCACATTCATTTTTCAAAATTTTGAGTTCCAAATTCTCTCCCTTCCTCCCTCCTCTCTCCCCTATTGAGAAGGCAAGCAATTCCATATGGGTTATACATGTGTAGTCATGCAAAATGTATTCATAATAGTCATGTTGTGAAAGAAAACACAGGCAAAAAAATTCAAGAAAAATAAAGTACAAGAAAAAGTATGCTTCAATCTGTAATCAGACACTAACAGTTCTTTCTCTGAGAATGGATAACACTTTTCATCGTAAGTCCTTCCTTCTGATTTGTCTTGGATCATTGCATTGTGAGAACAGCTAAGTCATTCATAGCTGATCATCTTACAATATTGCTGTTACTTCGTACAAAGTACATTTCACTTTGCATCAGCCCATGGAAGTCTTCCCAGGTTTTTCTGAGAATATACTGCTCATCATTTTTTATAGTATAATAGTATTCCATCATGATCGCATACCATGACTTGTTCAATTCATTACCCAATGGATAGCCATCCCCTCAACGTTTAATTCTTTGCCCTCAGAAAAGAGCTGCTATAAATAATTTTGTACATATAGGCCCTTTTAGCTTTTAGTTTTTGTGTCTTGGGATACACCTAGTAGTGGTATTGCTAGGCCAATGGTTATGCATGGTTTTATAGCCCTTCGGGCATAGTTTCAAATTGCTCAACAAAATGGTTGAATCAATTCACAACTCCACCAACAGTGTATTAAAGTCTCATTTTTCCCACATCCCCTCCACTATTTTTCATTTACCTTTTCTCTCCTATTAGCCAATCTAATAGGTATGAGGTAGTACCTCAGAATTGTTTTAATTCTCATTTCTCAAATCTGTAGTGAGCTAGAGCACTTTTTCATACGGCTATAGATAGGATTGATTACTTCATCTCAAAACTGATCCTGTCTTTGGATAGTTTATCAACTGGGGAATAGTTCTCATTGTTGTAAATTTGACTCAGTTATCTATATGTTTGAGAAATGAGGCCCTTATCAGAGAAACTTGCTTCAAATTTTTTTTCACAGTCACTATTGCTAACTGTATTTCTCTCTATTCTATCCCCTACCACCATTTATTCTATTCTCTCTCTTCTTTGACCCTGTCCCTCCTCAAAAGTGTTTTGCTTCTGACTACCCCCTCCCCCAATCTGCCTCCCTTCCACCACCCCTCCCTTCTCTTATCCCCTTCCCCTCCTACTTCCCCGTAGGGTAAGATAGATTTCTATAACCAATTGAGTGTGTATGTTATTCCCTCTTTGAGCCAGTTCTGATGAGAGCAAGGTTCACTCACTCCCCTTTACCTACCCCCTCTTCCCTTCCACTATAAAAGCTTTTTCTTTCATCTTTTATATGAGATAATTTACCCCGTTCTGCTTTTCCCTTTCTATTTCTCCTAATACATTCCTCTATCATCCCTTAGGTTG
>JAQQSZ010020145.1:0-10206 GCA_028646595.1 Phalanger gymnotis
TTTAAAAAAATATGATTAAATTGTGAGACATTTAACTTCTAGTTTTTGAGGGACAGAAAAACTGGATGAAGTTGGTGAGTATAATTTTTTTATTTATTTGAAATATAACAATTTAGATGAGATGGGGGAGCAGCAAACCCGCATACCCTTAACGACTCCTTTCCTCATTTTTCTTCATTCAGGTGGTTGGGTATTTTAAAGAGTACAAGGAAATTTTGTTGCTGTTTTAAGTATCAGAGGCTGAAACTAAAAACTAGTAGCCTGATTGGAAAGTCAGCACACAAAAAGTTATGAAAGTTTTTATTGAATCGGGGTATGGGCTATAGTAATGATATTGATTTGTATAATTAATTATGAAACTTTGCCTGGTCCAAAGGCAATAGTTAGCTCAGAAGAGTTATTCAGTGCTAGTAATATACAGCTAGATAAAATATATTTAAGGAAATATATATATATATACATATACATATATATATATATATAATCCCAGGATGTAATTAAATGTTTACATATTGTTATTTGGCAATGACTGGCCATACCTGATAATTTTGAAGGTGGTTTTTAAAATACCAAAAGTAATAAGCTCAATAATTTCTATATGTGATAATCTAGAAATGTAATTGATGTCATCTTATTTTTAAATGTTCTTTTTAGAGTTCTCTTAGGTTGTAAAATTTGAGAGACCATTGTTAGGCAGAAATCGTGTTATAATTTGAAACTGATATATTTGGCTATGAACAAGTGATAACAATATTACATAGCAGATTTTCCATTTGAAATCTTGGCCATTCATGAAAATGTGGTTTAGTGGTTTAGGGTGATAGTTTCCATATATTTGTGAAGGTGAATTATTCTCTTTACAAAATGATTTAGATATGGGTAGTTTTGAGTTTTAAATATATAATAATGTTAAGGGCATTATTACATTTCTATGGTCTAAATGTTGTTAAGAATTGTACTGACAGAAAGAAAAATGATTAATAGCTTAAGAATCTGGACCATTGTTGTTGTAACTTAAAAAATTATAGTTTTGGAATTTTAATTTAATTTTTTTCCTTTATTTAAAAGGAAGTTTCCATTAAAATGGTTTTGCTGTAAATCAAGTAATTATGCAAAGGCCTTGTTTGAGATGTCCTCTTGTAATTTTTATCCATTACCTGCAAGGGATTTTATGATCAGAAATATTGAGAACTTTGTGATATCCAGAAATCCTGCAATAATCAGGAATTTAGTTTGTTAAACTACTTTGGGAATTTATGTTACTTAAGGATAAACTACAAACTGGGGTACTGGGGTTATGAATACAAGCAAAAAAGCGAGTACTTGCCCTCAAAGAGCTTATATTCTAATTGGGGGAAGATAACCCATAAATGGAAGCTGGAAAGGGTGTGGTTTGGGGAGGGAGGTCCAAGAGGTGCCCTGGATGCCCAAGCCCCAGCAAGATAAGACAAATATTCCCCTGACAGAATTAAAGAACCTAGGGGGTGGAGTCTAGGTTACAGGTGGGGAGGAATATTTCTTTTTCTCCTACATTACTTAGAAAGGTAAAGAAACTTTTCTCTGTCCTCCTTATCTTTTGTTTCTGAACACAGGGACTCTGGCTAGCTCTGCATACTTAAGCAGCAATCCTATGGAAGAGAAAGAAACATAAACACCACATATTCTATGCAGATCACTGAAAAATGTCTCCCTCCTCTCTCCACCTTTTGGAAGCTGGATTCTCAATCACTGAACTACAAAATTTGAGAGTTGGAAGAAAGCTCTGGGGCATCTAGTCCAAGGAAAAGAATCCCCGGGTTGCCATCCCCAACAAGGGGTTTCTCAGCCTCTGGCTGAGGACCTCTAAAGAGGGAGCCTGTGCCCCAGTTCTGGAAGCCTCCCATTCCGCATTGGGGGCACTCCCAGGTAAGGAGGCTTTCTCATTTTCTTTATTAGTGATGTCCCTGGAGGCAATTAGTTTAGAAAGTACTAGTGATCAAGTGAGAATAATGGTCAAGTGCAATATTATAATTATAGTAGGTGCTATAAAAATGTGATTGTTGTTTTCATGGGGTGACTCTGGAGTGAGGGGTCTTCTCCCTCAGTCAAACTCTGTCAGTACTTCGGTGAGGAAGGGGAAAGGGGGGAAGGAGAGGCAGGTCAAGACTCAGCCATTGTCCTTCCATGGCTGGTTACTGCTTTTAATTCATTTTCTTGGACCTTTACTCCTGTTTTTAGTGTTTCATTCGCTTTTCTAAAGGAAAGGAATTAGGCTTTAGACTAAGATTACTTGAAAGTGTTTTCTTTGTTTCTCCTAATGGGAGGTGGTGCTTAGTCACCTTGTAGTTGTGTCTGAGGCTTGGCCAATTCCCATACAATTCTTGCAATGTCCTGTTTAACTCTTGATACATTCTCCCTGTCTAAATGGGGGAGGAGGATGGGGAGAATAAGGCAGCTCTGCCCCACCTAGATCCAGCCAGTGCAGGACTTTTCCACTAAGTGTCCTGGACTGAGGGATGGGCTGCTGATCACTGACAAGACCTTTTTGACTTCATGGGCCCTGAGGAGGGAGTGTGCTCCTTGTTCATTTATGGAGCTGCTTCACTTTGGGGCCAATGGGTCAGGTGCTGGACTTGGAGTCAGAAGACCTGGTTTCCAATCCTGCTCCGATACCATCTGTGTGATACCGGTTAAGTGATTTAACTGTGCTCAGCTTCAGTTTCCTTATCTTAAAAATGGGAGGAATACTATCAGCTGCCTCCCAGGGATGCTGTAAGGATCAAACGGGAAAATATATGAAAAGCGCTTTAAGGTACTATAGAAATGCTGGCTCTAAATCTCTCCATATATGTAAATGGCTTTGCAAACTTTCGAGTGCTACATAAACACCACTGTTTGAATCTGTAGGCCTTCCCCTCTCAGACTCAGTTTCCTCATTTGTAAAATGGGGATCATACTAGTAGCACCTATTTCTCAGGACAGTGCAGTTCTGGTTAGGGTTAGAGAATTAGAAATCTAGCCCTAATTCATTTTGTCTTACACAAAGCTCAGCACAGGGTCAGACACATGATCTTTCATTGTTGTTCAATTGTTTTCAATCTGGTCCTATTCTCCCTGACCTCATTTGGGTTTTTTTCAGCAAAGATATTGCACTAGTTTGCCATTTCTTTCTCCAGCTCATTTTGTGGTTGTGGTTTGTCTTTTGTTCTCAAAGAGGACCATGACATCAAGAAGATGATGCCATGACTTGCAAGTGAATTGGATTTAAGTGCGAGAGGGCTGTGAAAAGTCACCAGCCACACTTTCTCCTCCAGAGTCATCTGGGTCTAGTAACCAGATATAGATCAGGACAACTGGAGATGGACCAGCAAACTCATTTTACAGAGGAGGAAACTGAGGCAAACAGGGTTAAGTGACTTGCCCACAGTCACACAACTAGTAAGTGTCTGAGACCAGATTCAAACTCAGGAAGATGAGTCTTCCTGACTCCAGGCCTGGCACTCTATCCACTGCACCATCTAGCTGCCCCAAAGTGCTGCATAAATGCTAGCTAGTATTATTAATAACTAGGGCAGGGTCAGAGTCTCCTTCCAAACTGATTTTTTTCTGGGAGAACTACCAGATGAATAGGCCTTACATCATGAGATGCAGCTGAGAAGCCAGGGTACTCAGAAGCAGGTGAAATAGTTTGTAATGGGCTGGGTTTCTGGTGCTTGCCCTTGCCTCCCTTCTCTGTGGAGTTACTGATCCAATTTGCATATTGTTGAGCTAATGACTCCTCTGTTGGTCCATGGGCTTGGATGTTCAATTTCCTGGAGAGGTCGCTAGGTGGTGCTATATAGGCTTGTTCCCTCCCTCTTTTTCCACGCTGAAGCCACCTGATCACTGTGGAGGGATCATAGGAATTTGTAGATTTACAGCTGGAAGGGACCTTGTAGCTCCCTGATTCCACTTTTCATCATATGTAGAAACTGAAGCCTAGAGAGGTTAAATGATCTACTAAGATCACAGAGTAAAAGGCAGACCCAGGATTCAAACCCAGTCCTCTGACCCCTACCTCAAGGGCCCTTCGCTTTGTACCAGGCTGCCCTTCTCTGGTCTTGGTCTCAGAGGAGATGAGGTCATTCCCAAGTGACCCTGGGCAAGTCACCTGATGTCCTCATCTGCAAAATAAGGGGGTTGGAATAGCTGGTTTCTAAGGTCCTTTCCATCTCTGTCTATAAATCAAAGTTAGTCTCTATTCTTATGATGCCTACTAAACATTTCTCTGGAGTGAAACTAGGGAGTTATTTTGCGGGCTCTGATTGGAGGGTGGGGCTGTGACCTCCAACCCTTCATTGAAGGAGAGACCTCACCTCGGATATCTCTTCATTTCTCACCTGGTTGTAGCAGCGTGAGTAGTGGGTAGAGTGCTCAGCCTGGAGTCAGGAAGACCTGAGTTCAAATCCAACCTCAGACACTTGCTAGCTTTCTGAACCTGGACTAGTCACTTAAACCTTTTTGCCTTGGTTTTCTCATCTGTAAAATGAGTTTGAGAAGGAAATGGCAAGCCAATGCTGTAACTTTGTCAAGAAAATGGGTTCATGAAGAGTCAGGCATGACTGAAAAACTATACAACAGTACCACTTTGGGACTTCTCTGACTAACTACTTACTCCATAATCTTTCCTTCTTCCCTGTCATCTCTCAACCCATTTCAGCTTTCTTTGTTGAATACGCTTCCCCCATGAGATTATAAGTTTTTTTGAAGGCAGTGATTCTCTCTCTCTCTCTCTCTCTCTCTCTCTCTCTCTCTCTCTCTCTCTCTCTCTCTCCCTCTCTCCCTCTCTCCCTCTCCCTCCTTCCATTCCTTCCTTCCTTCCTTTTTCTTTTTTTTGTATTTGCATCCCCAGTGTTTAGCAAAGCACCTAGCATATAGTATATGCTTAATACATATTTCTTAACTATTGGGTTCAGCTTTGTCAGGAGACTAAAACTAAAGAAAAAGAGAGTCCTGCTGCACCAAGAGTTGAGGTTCTAACAGACTCACCAGCTGGTGGAAGCGTTAGGAGTTCCCCTTCGACCACAACCTCTGCCCTCCCCCACTTACCCTCCTCCACACTTGCTCCTGCCCTCGCAGGTGTGTGGCACAGTGGCTAGAGCACAGGGCTTCGAATCAGGAAAACTCATCTTCATGAGTTTAAATTTAGTCTCAGACACTTACTAGCTGTGTGATCCTGGGAAAGTCCCTTAACCCTCTTTGCCTCAGTTTTCTCATCTGTAAAATGAGCTGGAGAAGAAAATGGCAAACCACTCCAGTATCTTTGCAATGAAAATCTCAAATAAAAAAGTTAGGCTGGATTGACAACTGAACAGCAATCCCCCACCCCCAGCTATGCCTTTAAATATCCTTTGCATATTGCAATGGAGAGCATTCTAGAGACCTCCAATACATTGGGTATAACCTTGTGGAGAATTTCCGAGAGGGCCCACTGAATGGGGTGGGGAGGAATTGAGGGGGTTAGGGTAGAGGGAGAGGATGGTTATGTTTTGATTTCCTTCTTTCATTAGAGAAAGGACCTTCATTGATGAGATTATGGATATATCCAAGTATAACATGAAAACTAATTGAGATTTTCCCTAAGTGCAGATAATGGAGTTAATGGTTTTCAAATTATCACTTGTGCCTTTGAATGTTGATGGTTTGGGGCTGGCTACTATGCTTTAGATTAAAAAAAAATAAAGACCCAGAATTATCCTTTGCAATCAGCCTGAGCTACGATTGATCTACTTACTTAAAGTATCCTCGTGTGCCGAGACCCATGAGTGGGCTGTTTCCTGTGTATTTAACGGGAGGTTACGTTAAGCAAAGGAGCCCTCATCTTCAGGCTCAGGAACCTTTTTCAAATACCAGAATGGAACATTTACTTTTCCTGATGGCATTTGTGAACTGGAAGAGCTGTCCACACACAGCAGCCCGCAGGCATCGAGCAGTTAATGTGTCTGTCCCTGGTCACAAAGCCAGAAGGGATTCATATCTGTTCAAATTAGCTTAAACCAAATTAAACTTGACCTTTGTGCTTGGGAGCACTAGGTGAATGTGACTTTTGAAGGAGACGTTTTTATCTTAGTTCAGTTAAAATGTGAATCTTTTGGCCATTTTTCTCATCATTCTCAGCACTTCTTAAGAAAAGCAATCCTTTATTTTCCCTTATATTATGTATATATTGGGCCAATATTTATGATTTTCAAAGGTAAAGATGCCATCCTTGGGACAGTCTGAAAGTGTGGGTTAGTGAAGTATTTCTCTTTCAACAATAATGAGGGTGATTTTGAGATATTCAGCCTCTATTGAAACCTAATCAGCAGGTGAGGAATACTGGCCACAGGCCACTTTTTTGTTCTTTGGGAAGAATGGGAGAGAGAAGGGTGCCAAGCAAACAGAGCTCCCCGCATTAAGCTGCCAAAGCAGGCACCAAACAGCCAGGCAGAAGCATCGCTGCTCTTTCTGGAGAAGCTCTAAGTTGAACTTGCTTTGAGCCAAGGTAAGGTTGGAATTATGAAGTTGCCCTGGTCTTACACCAAATATGTTTGTCTGTAGGAAATAAGGTAGATTTTCATGAAGGGGGTGTCTCCCCACTCTGATTTCTCGTTCCTTTTTGATTTCTTTCAGTTTTCCTTTGTGCCAGCTGTGCATTTAGTCATGAATGAGTGAATGAGTGAATGAATGAACAAGTGAATGAATGAATGAGTGAATGAATGAATTAATGATCTCCACAAACACTATGTACTATGTGCTGGCCTCTATATTAAGCTACCCTGTTTTCTCCTTTGAGGGAAGCAACACAATTGCATAGATTGAGTGTCTTCTCTTTGCTTCCTGCCGAGTTCTCTCCTTGACTTCCTCTGGGCTGGTGGCCTGCCTGGAAGCAGCATCTTCCTGGCCCCACTAAGTTATAACCTAGAGCTGCCAGTGAATCTCTCCTGCAGGATTTTTCTCCCACTCAGCTGGCAGGGTTCCCCAGTTGAGGTGCTTTGGGTATGCTGTGGAACTGTATTTGTCCAGGGAGGAATATAAAGGTATGGGGTTCATATGGAAGAAAATAAAGCTCCCTGCCACCCCTCCTCAAACTCTCCTTTCTGTCTAGTGGGACTTGAGGAAGTAAAGGAGGGGTCAGTAGCCTAGTATTTGGCCTGATTAGAAAAGCACGAGTTGTTTTCCTTGATACATTCCTAACATGAGTTTTGAGGGCTTTTGTTGTTTTTGAAATATAATAACTGTCAACACTGGGGGAAAAGTTTCATTTATGATGAGGTAAGCTGACTAACATTGACCTAAGAGCAAAATTATTGGAACTAGACAATGTTTTTACAAAACTTAATATTTGAATGATAGTGGTTGAAAAAAGACTATCTGAACAAACCAGTGCATTTGTGAGCAATGAAGACCAAAGTGATGATTCATTAACTTTTAACCCTTAGAGCTGTCCCTGTGGTGTATAGGCTGCGCTGCATGAAGTAGGCATTCCCTCACAAAGTCCTAGAGCAGAGGTTGGATCATCATTGGGGAAGGGGCAAAGGGGGTACATCTTGAGGAACTCACTGGATGGGAGGGTCACTGGGTCTCTTCCAACATAGCTATTATGTGCTGTTGTCCCCATTGTCTCTCACCTCCATTTTTAGGTCTGTTGTTAGTGCAGGGAGCACACGCAGGTCACCTTTTCTGACTGGAGCGGCCAAATGCCTATGATGCTAATGTAACCTCATGTCATTATAATGCCTAGATACATTTATCATTTCTAGACTTTGAGTTCTGTGTTGTAGGGTATAAATACGCAAAGGCATAGTATTCGCTAAGTGAGAATAGCAGCGGCCATGGCAATGATGGCGGTCGGTGGCATTTCCGTCGGCCCAGAGGTTCGTAAAGCACTTCTCGTGCCTCATTTCTTTGGATTTTTGTGACCCAAAAGAATAATGTTAAGATACCAAAAAGGCAAGTCACGGACTCGTGACAAAACATAGAAGAAGGCCCGCCTCTGCCGGAGCCGGCCGCCCGCCCATGCTTTATTTCAGTCCGGCCAGCCAGTGATTAACATTCACCTTCCACATCCGTGCTCTTGCACAAGCCACGTGCCTCACACCTGAAGTCATCTCCCTCAGAAGTCTTTGAATATCCAGCATCTGAAGCGGTGCCTGGAACACGACGGGCACGTAATACACGCTTGCTGAAATCAGTTGAATTGAACTAAATCGTCAGGGAAGTGCAAGAAGACTTAGATGCCACCAGGGCAGAAGGGGCATGACTGAGAATTGCTTTGAGTGACTAAGGCATTTTAACTATTACAAGTAGTTAAATTAAGTACCAAGAACCTATAAAGGATGACACTATCTGCATTCAGAAAAAAAAAAACTGATAAACAGAAATATGTCTAGAATGACTCCGTGTGTGTGTGTGTATGTGTGCGCGTGTGTGATGGTAGCCATCCCTAGGTCAGGGGGAAGGGGAGACATGGAAGGGAAAAAGAAAAAAAAGTTGTGTAACTTTACCACATATTTAAAAGGAATAGCAAATTGTACACAATAGATATGTAGTTTCCTGTAAAATTGGGTTTTTTTTCTATTCTACTATGTTTTGGAAATGTTTGTTTAATTTCTTAAGTTCATAATAAAATGAATAAAATTTTAAAAAAGAAAAAGGAAACCTCAAGGAAAATGCTATGTCTTTGGGAGCCTTTGAAAGGTCAAAGGGAGGGGGAGATGCCAGGAAGGGGCAAGCTGTTTTCCACTCTCCACCAAGGACAGTGGGGAAAACAGAGGATTTGGAATCAGATCTTATTTGAAGTCTCAGCTTTGTCACATAGCAATGGCTAAATTACTTTCCTATTGATTCATTCAATCCATATTAAAAATTAACTACTAAAGCCAGGCATTGTGTTGATTACAAAGCATAGAGAGTCCAACATAGCCCCTGACCTGGAGGAACCTAGACTCTACACCCCAGAGAAAACAAAGCACAAACTAGCTAGAAAGTAACATTTGAGGAGAGGATGCCGCAGAGTCAGGGAGATGGAGTTTAAAGGTAGCACAGCCCTTGATACACAGTAGGGGCTTAAAGACATGTTGAAGAAGGAGTATGTTCTGAGAATGTAGCACAGCCAGCCTGTGAAAAAAATATGGAAATAGGCAATGGAGTGATGTGTGCAAGGAATGACAAGAAGGCCAGACTGGCACATGGAGTGAGGGAAGAGGGCTTGAAGCCAGACTGGAAAGGATTTCAAGGGCCAAAAGGAAGACTTTGATTTTTATCCTAGAGAGAAAGTGGCTCACTTGAGTAGGCAAATGACCTAGTCAGCCCTTTACATTATGAAGGTCTGTTTGGAAGCAGTGCAGAGGCCTGGAGGAAGCGAGGCCCTGAGAAGGTTATTGTGTGAGGGAAGAGAAAGGCATGGGTCTGAGGAATGCTAGGAAGAAAGAATCATCAATACTTGGCACCTGATAGGATGTTAGGGATGAGGGAGAGGCAAAAATCAAGGCAGAGTTTGAGTTTGCAACCCTGGTGCTTGCAAGTATGAAAAGCGTCATGTCCACTGCCACGTATTTCAGGGAGGATTAGCACCTCCAGTACCAGGATTTGCTGAGTCCTTTTCAGGACTGCTCATCCACCTTTCACCCAACTCTGACCTATGGCTCCAAGAAGCTGTACCATGAACAGTGGCCATAGCCCATAGGCCCTGAGATGGGATAAACCAGGTTGAGGGTAACTGAAAGGCCTCAAACCCATCAGTGAGTTAAGGGGTGTCTACCTCAAGCTTGTGAAGATTTTCCCTGGTGGAATGGGCAGATGAGAGCAATTTGTTGCAATGGCTATGAAGGGAGCAGAACCATGTGCTGTGGAGTGCTTAGAGCTTGGTCAGACATTGAAGACTCCAAGGTCATCCACTGCATCCTGGACCATCACCAGTCATCTTGTCTTTTGTCCTACCACTGGTCTTGGATGACTCTGGAAGAGAGAGTCTGCCTCACTTATATCCAATCTATGCATGAGTCAAGACGTCATCCCACCGTGTCATTGATCCTCTTTGAAACAAGGGACGAACAAGTTAGCAACCTGCCCCAATGTTGTGAGGCCCAGCCTCCAAGTGCCCCTATTGACCATGAAGTAGAATTGTACCACATATCCCCATGGGACTAGCCCAGCCTCATGGCTTTTACCAATGCTTGCCCTGTTTACAAAGCACTAATGACTCTC
>JAQQSZ010020146.1:0-10206 GCA_028646595.1 Phalanger gymnotis
CCTGGTCAGGAGACCTCAGTGGCCCTTGGCAATCTAGGCAAGGAAAACCACTTCTTTCTGTCTGTTTTGCCCTTCAAGCCAATAATCCCAGTGGAACAGGGCAAGGACATTAGAAGCTGAGATCCATCTTAAGCTAGGTTCCTTTACCAGGTAAAATCTCTGGGTGGAGGGGACTTGGGGTGTGGTTCAGCTCAACCTAATCAAGACTAAATAATTAAGAATAGGAATGTAAAGACATTACTGAAATTCTGACTTTACTAGGATCATTAAGAGAGTAGTAATCCAAATTACAATTCATAGTAACAATTTCTGTCCTTATATTAGGAATTTTTTTCTGTCAGTTATAAAGCCCTAGCCAACAGCAATCAAGTGATCTCCAAACAGAAATCAGATCATTATCTGATTAAATCTAACCATTTTATTTCATCTTGCTTATATAGCTCCCTGTCCACCTCGTACAATGAAGCTGAAAACAGTTCAAATGTGGTCCTGGCAACAGGCAATATGTCTTTTACTTGAGGAACAACTTACTAAAGTGGTAGTTTACCAACACATGGAGAGATTCATTAGCAGAAGGTGGTTCCCCAGGTAACTGTGGCTGGAAAAATTTATGAAATCAACTGTATAGAAAATGGTATTCAGTCCTTTGAAGTCTGCTTCCACAGTGGCTATGCTAGAGCATTTGGGGAGGGGGAGAGACAAAGGATGCTAAAAATTTACACAGATTTAGGTCATCTAATGAAAATTAATTATTTATATTATCACTGTATATTTTCTGAGGGTGATTTTTGGTTTTTGTTTTTGTTTTTTTAATTAGGTCTCAGCTAGAAAGGTACAGAAATTTTTCAGAGATCACGGTTGACAAAACAGTGCCAATTTGTGTTGGCTAACATCAAGAGAAAGCTGAACTTCATAGATTTTTGTTTTGTTTTGGGGTTGTTGTGATTTGTTGGGAACATACTTTTCATCAGGCAACTAAGTGGTGCAATGGATAGAACACCAGGAGTCAGGAAGACATAAGTTCAAATCTGGTCTCAAAAACATACTAGCTGTGTGACTCTGGGCAGTCACTTAACCCTGTTTGCCTCAATTTCCTTATCTGTAAAATGAGCTAAAAAAAAGGAAATGGCAAACCACTCTAGTATCTCTGCCAAGAAAACCCCCAAAGGGGTCACAAAGAGTCAAACATGACTAAACTAAAATCCTTTCATCATTGTAGGTAGTTTCTAGTGAGAAGTGTTTTTTATCAGTGAATAGTGACATTTTGTCTGTTGGATGAGGCACTTTGAGGTTCAGTGATTTGCATAGCATCAAATGGCCAATGTATATCAGAGCTTCATGGATACTCAGAGCTTGATGCTTGCTTAGAGATCAATTAATTCAACTCCCTCAGTTTTAAAACTGGTCTCTTTCCTTCCAGTGTTTCATCTTTCTATTCTGTGCTCACATGAACAATATGCCTTTCTTCACATGTGAAAGACATCTCTTGTGGAAGGTGGCCCACAGAAGTTATCCCTTGAATGTCATGCAAGTAGAAACAGAGTCAGTGCAAGAACTCAGATCTTCTGACTTTTGTTCTGTGTTTTTCCCACTATAGAACTCTGCTGAGGGTGCAGGATGAGGAAGAATTAGAAGAACATTATTTCAGATAAAATCAGTGGTGTGGCAGTTTCACCCTTTCCTCCCACCCCCTTAAAGCAGATAATGGTACCAACCTCTGCAGTTCTTTAACCAAAGAGTTTTGGTCTCTTTTAGAAAATTAGTCAATACTATTACCCCTTTACTGTTTCACTGTTCTACCCTTTGACAAAATACAAAGAGCAAGGAGATACAAGGGTAGAGAACAATTATAACTGGAAGTTCCATACATTTTTAATGAAAGTGAATATTATTTTATTTTTTCAAATGAAAATTCCAAATTAATTCATTGTTGAATGTACTCTTTTTTCTGTTTATTTAACTTTTCCTTTTTCCTGATAGAAATTTTCCAAATTTTTTAGCATTTTTATTTAAAGTTTTGTGTACCATATGCTATCCCTCCTTCCCTCACTTTCACTCAACCTTGAGATGGTAAACTATCAGATAAAGGTTATACATGTGCAATTATGTGAAACATTTCCATTTAGTCATTTTGTACAAGAAGACTCAAATAGAAAAGAAATGGAAAAAATGAAAAATAGCATGCTTCAGTCTGTATTCAATCAGTATCACATATTTCTCTGGAGGCAGATAGTATGCTTCATCATTAGTCCTTTGGGATTGTCTTGGATCATTGTATTGCTGAGAATAGCTAAGTCATTCATAGTTCTTCATCAAATAATATTGCTGTTACTGTGTAACAATGTTTTCCTGGTTTTGTTCTGTTGAGTGTATTCTTAAAGAGTTATGAGTATATATGTAAATAAACCACTGGTGTTCATACTGAGAGTTTCTACAAACTAGAATTTCCAAGTGGCCTTAGTCAAAAGATTTGTGATATGGTTGCTTTCAGGTTGTTTCGTTGGAATCAATCTCAGCAGGTCCAAAACTAAGGTCCTCATTTTTTGCCTTCAGCCTGTTCTACCTCTTCCTGATGTTCCATTTCTGTTAGTAACACCATTATTATCCCAGGATTGACACTATAGTCATCCTTAACTTCCTCTTCATCTGTTTAGCAGACCTGTAAGTCCTCTTGATTTTACTTTCATATGTCTTCTTTCTGATCTTACTTTTAACTCCCCCTGACATCACTCCAGTACATCACCTCACATGTGAGCAGTAAACTGCAATAGTATCCTTGCTAAATTATCTTGCCACTAGCATCTCATCTCTAAGATGTGTGCGATGTCAGACTATATCTATATCAGAGTCATATGGTTTTCCTCACACATAACATTCCATCTCCCATCTCTATGCCTTTCTGTAGGCTGCCATTCATACCTGGAAATCAATTCAAGTCAATTTATTAATGATATTTTTTAGCATTTACTAAGCATTTACTGCCAGGTACTTTGCAAAGTACTAATGATAGAAAGAAAGGCAAAAACAGTACCTGTCCTCAAGGAGCACACGTTCTAATGGGGATAGACAAGTAAACAACTACATACAAACAAAATTCTCATTGTTCACTCGTTCAGTTGTGTCCAACTCTTCATGACCCCATGGACTTATGCGTGGAGTTTTCTGGGCACAGTTATTGGAGTGGTGTGCCATTTTCTTCTCCAGTGTGCCCCCATTTTACAGTTGAGGAATAGAGGCAAATAGGCGTTAAGTGACTTGCCCAGG
The DNA here is from genome assembly GCA_028646595.1 of Phalanger gymnotis. NCBI lineage: Eukaryota > Metazoa > Chordata > Mammalia > Diprotodontia > Phalangeridae > Phalanger > Phalanger gymnotis. The sequence continues at coordinate 3,265 of JAQQSZ010020146.1, forward strand.
GTCACACAGCTAATAAGTGTCTGAGGGCATATTTGAACTCCAGACCTGATGCACTATCCACTGAACCACCCAGCTGCCCCAACAAATAAGATATATACAGGATAACTTAGAGGTAGTGTCAGAGGGAAGGCACTAAGATTAAAGAAGACCAGGAAAGGTTTCTTGTGGTAGATGGTACTTTAGCTGAGTCTTGAAGGAAGCTAAGAGGCAGAGATGGAGAGAGAGTGTTCCAGGAATGGGGGAAAGCCAGCGAAAATGCTCAGGGTTGGGAGATTGAATGTCATGTGTGAGAAGAGCAAAGAGGCCAATGTCATTGAATCACAGAGTATGTGGAGGGGAATAAGATATAAGAAGACTGAAAAAGATAAGAAGGGGCCAGGTTATAAAGAGTTTTAAAAGCCAAAAAGGAATGCACACTGTTCTCACTTCCACCTCTTAGAATACCTATCTTCCTTCAAAGCCCAGCTCAAATGCAACCTCCTTCAAGAAAATGAAAACTCCTTGAGGAGTCTGTAATTTCTGTCACTGTGTCCATAGAACCTAGCATAGTGACTGATATAGCTGGTATTTAAAATTGTTTGTAGATTGATGTCATTTCACTGCACAGGGACTTTCATTCTTTTAAAAAGTATTCTTATAGGTATCTTTTTGGTTTTTATTTCATCTTTTTTTATCTTTCCACCTTCTTTACTCAGAGAGCCCTCCCTTATTACAGAAGAGTTTAAAAAAATAAAGAGAATTAAATCAGCCAAACCAAACAATTCATTAAAAAAATCTGATGGCATATACAATGCATTCCACATTTTTGGATGGACACACACACACACACACACACACACACACACACACACTCCCCAACACACACTCCTCTGCAAAGAAGTTGGAGGAGATATTCCCATATTCCCATATCTCTTCTTTGGGATTATTCTTGTTCTTTATTATCTTGTAACATTCATTTTGGATTTTTTGTGATTTTTTTCCACTTTTTTGCTCAAAGACAATCAAAAATTCCCACTATATACAAAAGCTCACCCATTCCTTTTTGCTTAGAAATCAAAACTCACCTCAATCTATCTCTCACCTATGTTTCTAGCATTATTTCTCACTTTTTACCTTCCTATCTATACTCTATACAGCAACCAACCTGAACTACTTTTCATTCTTTGAGTGATTCATATTTTGATGCCTTTGTCTTTGCCATTGTTTATGCCAGAAATGACACTCTCTTCCATTCTACCTGCTCTCTGTCTTCTCTGACCGTCAGAAGTCTAGCTCAAATGTCGACTGTCTCTGAATCCTTCCCACTGATCCCCAGTCGGAAGTGAATTCTTTTTTCCATATGTTCATAGAACTCTATACCTCTGGGAGACTTATCACATTCTAATGTGGGTCATATTTATTTGTGAATGTCTTACTAGAATATAAGATATTTAAGGGCAGAGGCTGGGCCTTATGGATCCATCTATCCTCTCAGCATCTAACACAATACTTAAAATATAGTATGCATTCAGGAAATATTTGTCAGATTGAACTGAAACAGTATTTGAACCATATAAATGTGTTTTTAAAGTGTAATTAGTTTTAAAGCACAAGAAATGAATATTCTGAATTAGTACAACTATTTTGGAAAGCAGCTTGGTATTATGAAAATAAAGTCATTAAATTGACCATATCCTATGACTCAGAGATTTTACTAGTAGTCATATATTCCAAGGAGGATATTGATTAAAAAAATAAATAAAGGTCCCATATACACTAAAATACTTATAGTGGGACTTTTTTTGAGGTAACAAAGAATTGGAAACAAAATAGATGCTCATAAGTTGAGCAATGGTTAAACACTTTGTGACACATAAATATAAGGTAATTTTACTGTGCTATGAGAAATGATGAATATAATGAATACAGAGAACCACGGAAAAACTGTTATGAACTGATGAAGGGTAAAGTAAACAGATCCAAGAGAACAATATATACAGTGACTACAGTATTTCAATAGAAAGAACAACAACCACAAAACAAATCCAAACTGAATGCTGCAAGATTAGAAAGAACAAATTTTGTCTCAAAGAAAATAAAAAGACAATTTCTTCCACTTTTTTTTTTTTTGCAGAAATGAAAGGTCCAGAGAAACATTGCATTTATTTCCAGATTTTTTTCAGTATATTGATGAATTTTGCTGATTTTTCCCTCCTTTTTATTTCTACAAATATTCTTTGTTATTTGGGATGGCTCTCTGGGAGTGGGAGGTGAAGGCTATGGGGGGCAGGAATTTGGTTGACATAAAATCAAAAGATAATGATAAAATTTTATTGATAATTGAAAAGAAAGAAGTGCTTCCCCAAAAGAGTATCATGGTATAAGACCAAGTCATTGATAGAAGAACAGAATAAAAAAAAAAAAATGTGGACTTTGAGCATTGCCAAAATCACTTGACTGTTTTGTAACTCATTGCTCAAAATTGCAAAATGGGAATTGCAATAGTAACTTTAAAAAAAAAGTTATCTTTCTGTTCATTATTTGTTTTTCCTGAGAGGTCTATTCAAAGTAGCAACAACTTGCAGCTCTACAGAAGAGATGTTTAGTAGAAGGGACTCCTCAAAGAGATATCTATTTAAGTTCAGCATTTTTATTAACTTAAAATTATAAATCTTCTTCATCATGTGAATATGGTGAACACTTGCTTGTTTACTTCTCATTTACTTTGAAAATCATGCATTATTTCTTTCTACCAAAAAAAATGAAGGCTCATTAGATACTTGGGGATTCACATATTTGGTAGTGTTTTCTCATGTGTACTACACCTTGTAGAATGTGTATGGAGGTACAATAAACTAGCATACTTGGATGTTTTATATCAATCAGATCGTGTTTTATTCATCAGTTGGTTAGGAAATAAAGCAGATTGGTATTTCAGATTTTTATGTTGTTCTTTATAGTTAATTCATTCAATAGCATGCATTTATGAGGCATTAGAAGATGCAACATTTCTCCCATTCTTTGGGGGTCGTTTATTATTTTCCCCTCATTAGTCCCTTTATCTTCCTTCTCCCCTCTAACGAAGATCAATTCTACACAGAGAGATTCAGAAAAGTGCCCTTTGCTTCTGTAGAATGTGTCATTCATGATTATTCTGGTAAATTGGCAATCCAAAATCAATAGTTGTCTTGTTAGATGCTACAGGTAAAGATATAAACAAAGAAACAAAAATGGCTCTGATGAAGTCCTATTAGAGCTTGAAACTGCACTCATTTGTGTCACTCTCAAGTCCAAAGTGGGTGAAACACAATAACTAAGCAGCCAGATTCATTCTTAGATGATATTATTAATGAAATTACTGATACCTTATATAATACTTCTAAAGCACATGGTAATTATAATATTAGGAATAACAATAATAGTACCATTTAGATAGCGCTTCAAGATTTGCAGAACACTGAAACAAATATCTCATTTAATGTTACCAATAACCCTGAGAGGTAGGTGCTATAATTTTCCCTGTTTAATAGATGAGGAAACTGAGGCAGACAGAGATTAAATGATTTGGCAAGTGTCACACAGCTGTTAAGTGTCTGAGTCCATATTTGAACTCAGATCTCCATGACTCAGGTCCCATATTCTATCCACTATACCCCCTAGCTTCCCGACATACTCTTTTGTGTTCTGAATGTAGAAATTCACTTGTGGCTTCAGAGAGTCAAGGAGTTATCCAAATGATCTGGACAAGAAATCCGTCTTTTCTTACGGTGGATCAAACCCATTTTACTGTGGGTGATCTTCAAGCAGTAAAATTGTTCTTTGCAGAAATCAGAGAGACAATGTAGCATTGTGGAAGAAAAACTGGAGTCTAGAGACCTTGGTTCATACGTTTTTTTCAGACACTAGCTGTGTGGCTACTTGTAATTCATTAAAGTTCTTTGAATTTCATTTTACTTATTGGCAATATGAGGTCAACAATACTTCACTATCTACCTGGCAGAGTTGATGAGAGGATTACATGCAATAATATACGTAAAGTACTTTGTAAATGTTAGAGCACTATAGAAATGTCAGTTGTTATCAATGTTAAAATGAATAATAAATGTAAAGCACCAACAAAATTATATTTTCATTTAATCCTGGTTACCTTAACCCTCCTTGTGATGTCACTCCCATTGTTGCAAATCAGAAAGATTGAGTTCAAAGTCAGCAAAGGAGCATTCTTAACATTTCAGGAAATTCACTTACTGTAGCTTATCTTTGTGATGCTATTACTGAACTGAACCATGTATAGGCTGACCTTCTCTATAGCAGATACATTCTTCTTTCCAATTAACCAAGCAAAGTCCTTATTTCAATTTGAGCCCGGAATCAGAGATGGGACAAAAGAAGTTACCTCAATTAGTTCCACTTTCTTGCTTTATTTGAAGGAAATCTGTGTCAGTAGTACCTGGGTGTTCTGAGAGATTTACTATTAATGAGAGACTATAGAAGAAGAAAGTGTTTTCCATGTTCCTATGTGAGATGCTTTATTATATGTGTGCACCAGGGCAAGGTTACTATGGTCTTATGTTATGCCAAACAGTTATAGGAAAAGTCATTAGAATCAGACTCTTTGGAGCATGGCCCCTAATTGAGATATGTTTCTCTGACCAAAATGTGTGTATATATAGATATTTGCATGACTCTTCATAACCCTATTTGGGATTTTCTTGGCAAGGATACTGGAGTGATTTGCTGTTTTCTTCTCCAGCTTATTTTACAGATGAGGAAACTGAGGCAAACAAGAGCAAATGGCTTGCTGAGAGTCACACAGCTAGAAGTATGTATACATACATATATGTGGTGTGTATATATACATACATTATGTTTACATATATATTAAATAACAAAGAACTCAGTTATATGTACTTTAAATTTCTAAGTATTATGAGTCAGTTGTGGGTATATTATCTTTTTAAACATGACTGCTAAGCTGAAAGCCACTATACTTTTGTAGCTGTGGCAATTTTAACAAATAGTGAGGGAGAACTGAGCCCTTTAATAGGTTGCTGTAAAGTTCAAATTACAAGGTAGGGACCTGCCCTGGGTTAATCTTGTAAATTTTTTCTTTAGTATCATATTGTGCACAGGATTTGGTACTTAAGCTTTTTTTCATTACTACCACATGTTCCTAAATTTCATAGGCATTTAGTTTGTGACTCATATAATCTGAATCCTCATGTGTTCTCTTGATCCATTTTTTTCTAATACGATTATAAATTTGTAAATGTATAGCTGGAAGGGTCCTCCAGTAATTGTAGAGATGAAGAAATTAAGGCTTAGGAGGTTTAATTGTCTTGCCCAGTGTCATACAAATAGTAAGGAATGGTGTTGTTTCAAACCCAGGCCTACCTGTTATTTCTAAACCAGCATTCTTTCTATTATAACTTGTACTGTGAGATTTTTTTTTTGCTTGAATGCTCCTATTTCCTTTTCTTCAGACTTAACTAAATTTATTTAGGTGAAAATAGGTGCAACCTCAGGTTAAGGTGAAAACAATGTTTAGTTGAGACTCATAGAATTCTAGATTCAGAAGAAAAGTCAGCCTCCATTCATCTAACCATCTATCCATCCATGAATCAAAAAACACTAATTAAGCACCTACTATGCACCAAGCACGATATTAGATTCTAGGGATGCAAAGACAAAATAGAAAGTCTTCCCTTTCAAGGGGTTTTTAGTTCAAATGGGGGACACATGTATCAGTACATCCAGAACAGATACAAAACGGATACAACATAAGGGATGATGGGAAGGGGAGGCTCCAGCCTTTCCAGAGATGAGGAAACACCATGTACCGAAGGCCATCTAGTCAAAGGCACACCTCCAATCCAATAATCATTTATTAAATTCCCGTTATGTGCCAGGCAATGTGCTAAGGAAAGATAGCCCTTACTCTCAAGGAGCTTACAATCTAATTGGGGGAGGCAACACATAAAAGGAAGCAGAAAAGGTGGATATCTAGCACCTTGTTCCATGAAGTTGGAATGAAGCAGAGCAGCAAATGCAGAGTGGGAGGAACCAGAAAAGTCCTGTGTTGTTTTTCAGTCATGCCAGACTCTTCATAACCCTATTTGAGATTTTCTTGGCAAAGATACTGGAATGGTTTGCCGTTTCCTTCTCCAGCTTATTTTACAGATGGGGAAACTGAGGCAAACAAGAGCAAGTGGCTTGCTAAGGATCACACAGAGAGTAAGTGTCTAGGCCCAGTGCTCTATCCACAGTGCCAGATATCTTCCCCACAAAACTCTTCTGTCTGCCTCCTGTTAAGGAAAGCATTGGGAGGAGTTTAGTACTCCATCCTGAAATCTGAGGGGAGAGGAAACTGAGAGAGGGGGTGTCAGTCAAAATTTCAATTGGCAACATGTTGAGGAGATTAGATGAGGTTCCCCTGAGAGGGGCATCTTGTTCGATGAGGTTAAAACCAGGCAGAGCACCCCATACAGAAAGGAATCACTACTGAGACGCATATGACAAGTGGTCATCTGCAAAAATTTCCAGACATTGAATGAGAGGGGACCTACTACCTCCCAAGTTAACCCATGTAGATCTTGTATTATTTATTATGTGAGCTGGGGAGGAAAATATAATAATATTTTAATAAATAATTTTAAAATGTAATTTTTTTTTAGAAAGAAAATTTCACTTTCTCAGGTAACTATAAATTGATTTCCACTGAAAAGGAAAAAGTAGTATTCTAGTCCTTCTTAGAAAATCGCATTTGAGGGGGCGGAGCCAAGATGGCGACTGGAAAGCAGTAACCGGCGTGAGCTCCCCTCCAAGTCCCTCCGAAAACCTATGAAAAAATGGCTCTGAACCAATTCTAGAACTACAGAACCCACAAAGGGGCAGAGGGAAGCAGGACTCCAGCCCAGGTCTGCCTGGATGGTCTCGGGGTAAGGTCTGTCCCGAACAGAACTC
>JAQQSZ010020147.1:0-10206 GCA_028646595.1 Phalanger gymnotis
ATTCTGTTATCCATTAATAATTTTTCATCCTGTCTTAGACTTGTCAATTCAAACAGCATCCCTTTTGCCCACAATTGCAATTTCCTACATTATGTTCTTTATTTTGCCTAATAGAGTGGTTTACAATGAGTCTTGCTGTGTTTATCCAAAGCAACCCAATCAAGGAAGGAAAACTCTGGGGTCTTTACAGAAGTCCTGCAAATCATCTTCATGGGATCATTTCCCCAGTCCTACTGATTCTAAATATTCACCTGAAGCCAAGTCAATAATAATACTGACACTAAACAATAGTTTTAATATCTCATCTCACTTAATCCTTACAACAATCCTATGAAATATTCAGTACCAATAATATGAATCTCATTTTTACAGGTGATAAAACTGAACCTCAAAAAGGTTAAAAATTTAGGCAATTTCACAAGTTTAGTAAGTGTCGGAGCCAAGATTTCAAACCAGTTTTTTTTTCTGAATATACCATGCTACATCCCAACCATCTAGAAGTGAAACGCAAATGGCATGTTGAGCTAAGGAATCAATAAGCACTCCACTTCTGCTAGGCAGCTATGCTGTGCATAAGGGAAAACAGTCTGAAATGATTGGAAACATAGGCTGGAACCTAATGGTGAAGTGCCCTAAATATCAGGGTTAGGAGTTGGCCTTTCATCCAAAAGCAACTTGGACATACTGAAAACTTTTGAGGAGAAGAGTGACAAGTCAGTCTTAAGGCTTAAAATATTATATGGGCAGCAGAATGAAAGATGAATTGGAATAAGAAAGACACGGGAGATTGAGAGACAAATTAGGAGGATATTATAATAGTACAAAGAAAGTGACAAGATCTTGAAAAGAAGTGGTGGCCATGGGAGTAGAAAAGAGGGAGAAGAAATGAAAAACATTCTAAAAGTACAATCAGCAAAACTTGGCAACTTATGTGACAAGGGAAGGAAAAAGCAAGAGTCAAAGACAGTGCTAAGGTGTGTAGTCAGGGTAACTAAAAGTAGAGTGATAACAACAACTAAAACAGAAAAGTTGAAAACAGAAATAGTTTTAGAAGGGAAGATGAATTTTGTTTTGTACAAACTGAAGTTGGGTTGAGGGAGAGATATCCAAATGAAAAACATCCATCAGGCAAATGTAAATCCGGGACAAAAGTACAAGGGAATGATTAGAGATGAATTTACATATTTGTAAGTCAGCTGTATAAGAATGGAAAACTGGATTCACCAAAATAGAGATCACAGAAGAAACTGTAAAGAGGTGATAAGAGAAGAAACATTAGGATAATATACTTGGAGATTCCCCAACTTAGAAGGTTAGAGAAGAATAAGAAAACAGTAGAGGATACCATGAAAGTGAAGTCAGGTAGTACTAAGTCTAGGGGAAAGCATATTACTCAATCCAAAGAAGGAGAAAGGAGAAAGAGGAGGAAAGGGTTAATAGTATCATAAACTACAGGATGACCAAGGAAGATAAGGAGTAAGACAAAATCATTGAAGTTAGCAGTTATTGAAACATTAATGGACTTTCATAAAGCAATTTCATTAGAATGGCAGGGTTAGAAGTTAAATTGCAAGGGAAAGAGAAGGGAGTGAATGATGTGGTGGTTCAAGACTGTAAAGGGAAGCCAGACAAAGAGGGAATAAGGGGAATAGGGATAGATTGAGAGTTAACAGGCTATGGGAATGATGAAGGGCTGATTTCACAAGGAATGAAGCGGTAGGAGAAGTAGAAAGACAGGAGACTGTGAACAAATACATTTAAAATACAGAAATATGTCTGCTGGCTGCTAAGTGAGTACTTTCAGGATATTGGCAGCCTATGTACTATCAGTGGACATTCTGCCTCTTAATAAAAAAGTAAAAGAGGAAAAAATCCATTTTAGAAAATGTCCACAAGAGGTCTTTGGATTCCTAGACATATGCCTTTGCTTTCAATTCACAAACTAAAGATCTTTGAAAATTACCTTTGTAATTCATACAATATTTAAAAATACAAGGCTCAAATTGATGGATAGATTTAATCATGAATGAAAAAAATAGGCATGCTTTTCCCTCCATTGTCTATTTTCTCTCAGCAAGTATTCTTCTGTTCTGTAGCTTGAGCAGAGCTGTCTTCACCTCTTTGTTCCTCAGTGTGTATACTAGGGGATTCAGCACAGGTGTGAGCACAGTGTAGAAAACAGTCACAATTCTATCCACAGCATCTTTGGAGCCTGGTCTCAGGTAAATAAAGACACATGGCCCAAAGAAACAGAGGACCACAATGCAGTGGGAAGCACAGGTCTGGAAGGCTTTTTGTCTGCCCTCTGCTGTGTGGATTTTTAGGATGGCATGGACAATGGACATATAAGAAAGGAAAATCAGGAGAAAACAACCAGAGGCCACCACTCCAATGTTGACAAAGATCACCATCTCATTGGCTGAGGTATCTGCACAGGCTAATTTGAGAATGGGGGGTGCATCACAGAAATAATGTTGGATCTGATTGGGGCCACAGTAGGGCAGGCGGAAGGTCAGGGCAGTCTGGGCTGTTGAATGGATAGCACCACTGAGCCATGTACCTCCACTTAAAAGAGCACAAGTTTTCCCACTCATCATAGTGGCATAGTGCAAGGGATGAGTGATAGCCAGGTAGCGATCATAGGACATGACTGTGTAGAGGAAACATTCTGTGCTCCCCAGACTGTGGAAGAAATAGAGCTGGGCCACACAACTGTGAAACAAGATGGCCCCACCATCTGGAGAAAGGAGACCCATGAGTATCTTGGGGACAGTGACAGTGGAGAACCACATATCAATAAAGGAGAGGTTGGCCAGGAAATAGTACATGGGAGTGTGGAGGTGGGAGTTGAACTTGATCACCATCAAGATGAGGAGGTTGCCCACCAGAGTTAGTACATAGATCACTAAGAAAATTACAAAAAGAACAATATCTAGTTCTGGTGCATGGGGAATCCCCATGAGGATGAATGTAGTCACAAAGCTCTGATTCTCCTTTTCCATTCAGGCAGTGGAACCCTTTCTTAAAGGAAAAGAGAGAAATTATATTCACAAAGAATTCACACCACACATAACAAAATATTTGAACTTCGTGAATGGCAGAGTTAACAAAGTACTCACACAGAAAGGTTATCAGTGTTGGAAGAAGGATGGTGGCACCTTCACATACATACATACATACATACATACGTACATACATATATACATATATCTATATATCTCTATGTATATATATATACACATATATATTTCCAGTTGGATAAGGAAAACAAAATAGATCTTATCTTTTTTTATCATTCTTGATAGACTAAGAACTGAAAGACTCTAGGGCCAAATAAAGTATCTTTTTTACTGGGCAGGGTGGGGGTGAACCACACACTTCCAAGGGCCACAAAATCAGAGGCAATTTCTAGTTGACTTCTTCAATGTCCCACACTCAGCAGCGAAATGTCTTTCTTCTATGACTGCAATAAACTCTTAACTCTTTCCTTCTATACTTGTTATTTAGGTTGCCAGGGGAATGTTTATCAGCCATATAATATTGTGGCTTGCAAAACTGCCTCATAAGCAGTACAACAAATCTAGCATGTCTTGAATGTGGAACCAACCCAGTCCAATCAAGACCAAATTAGAGACACACATAATTTCAGATTTAGAAGGGCCACCTAAGGCCACGCAGTACAACTCCCTCACTTTACAGAGGGAACACTTAAAGTCAGAGAAATGGTCTTCTTTCTCAAACTCCCACTGGAAATTAATAGTAGAGCTGGTAACAGAAACAGTTGGATTGGTTGACTACTAAATCAATGCTCGCTTTGTCAGTTCAGCTGTTGGATCCTAAATTACCCTGCCTAAGAGGAGAGAAATAGACCTGAGGAACATATAACAGCCCTATTTTTGCACACAAGTCAGAGGGCACTCAGATGTCCAGGAAAAATATGGTTACTTAAATAGGAAAGAGAACGGTCTGTATATGGATCTCAGGTATGAAATTGTATTCTGAACTGCTAAATAGACAAAACTGAAAATGGGTCATCAATATGAGGAGTCAGAATTTTACACCAGCCTCACTTTCTTGCTAGGATTTCTGTTACTAGCACGGCATGAATACTAAATAGAGGTTTCTCCTAGGAAAGTGAGTTAAGCTTCGTTGCTGGAGAATAATAACAATACTTTACATGGCCAATGTGCTTTACAGTTTACAAAGAACTTTCACAGTCCTTCATTTCACTTGATCTTTACAATTATCACAGGAGGCAGCACTGGTTTTGTAATCATTTTACAAACAAGGAAACTGAGTCTCAAAAAAGTTGGCTAATAAGTTGGAGCACGCAGGATGTGGAACCTCCTGGATACACCTCCCGACTATAAGTTCAGTGCTCTATCAACTATACTTTGCCAGAAGAATAGGCAAATCAGGAACAATAGGAGAAAACACTAACCAAGTTGCACAGATGAACCTGCCAGAAGGAACAAATATACTCCATCTGGAATGCTTGTTTTCTAATCCTGTAGGAACCAATCTCATTTCTGACTTTCCTTAAGAAATCATAGAGGATCCCATCAAACACAGCCCAGAGTAGTCTGATAACTGGGATTGAGGAGGTATTTCCTACAACTTAGACTTATTATGTGTGTGTGCATGTGCGTGTGTGTGTGTGTTTGCATGCACATACATGTGTATATGTATGTGTTTGGAAATTGCTATCTTATCTGTGTAGAATACAAGGTCCTCAAGTAAAAATGGAAGCTCTATTAAAGCTGGGACTATTGTTCATTTTTGAGAACATAAAAATGTCCCTAGTGCCATGCATTTAGTAGGTGTGTAATAAATATTTCTTCGATTAATTGAATATTATGAACATTGGGCTATAGGCCCAAGGACATCAAGATAACTAATAATAAAAAATAAATTCCATATATTTTAATGCAAAAAAGGGAAGGAATGGTTATAAACCAGAACATCTTATAAGTGTTGAGAACTCACCTCTCTCTGATGTGAATAGTCTAGAATTTTCTAGATTCTTCGCTACTGATTTGCCTGGAAGAAATACTAGATCATGTGGCATTATTCTAAGAGAAAACACACATTTCCAGTGCAGGAAAAAGGGTCACTCTTGTTAAAGCAAGATTAAACAAAGAGAGGAAATGGGCCTGGAGAGAAAGAATAAGAACTTAAATTGGTGTACAGGCCCTTGGGGAAGGGATTGCACTCTGGATCCCAGGGCTCCCTGCTCAACAGGAAAACAAAAGGCAAAACAACTGAGAATTTGTTTTCAAATGTGGATATGGGTCTGTTTTTCATGTAACATCCTACATGCTGTTTCATATTAGAACCTCACAAGAAGGAGCAACCATTATCTCTTAAACTCTGAAATCTGGAGGCCTAGAGGCATTGAAGGAAATTTTTTTTCCTGAAATTGATTTTAAAGTATTTCTTGAATGAATTGAAAAGTAGCAAATATCATCCCCATCCCCGAGGGGAGTCTTCATTCCTTCTTGTGGTTCTAAGTGATTTTCCTGATTCCTACTTAATTTTCTGAAGGTTATTTGTAACACATTCACCAGTGATTACAATTTAACTCAATGGTTCTCACCTGAGGATGGGGAGCAGGCTGTAGAATTATTGCTAGGTGTGAATTCATACATAAGGAAACACTTTTTGTGTGAACAGAATAAATGTTTTATAGACATGTACATCACTATTTTCAAATTTAACAAATTATGTTATCAATGAAATGGAAATTCACTTAAAAGTATATGAGTTGTTTTTATTATTATTAATTTTCTAAATCAATTTACACTGATAGGACAATGAATATGAAAAGGGTTTCACTTTTTAAACATTATACAATCATAGATTTAGTGCAGAAAGGGATATTTGAGGTTATCTGGTCCAACTTATTTTACAGATTGGGAAACTGAGTCTCAGAGAGGTGGTTTAATGTGCATATGGTCACACAGATAATGTATAAAGCAAGATTCAAACCCCAGTGTTTCTGACTCCCAGTTCTTTACTCTATGCATTAGTTTTTAAGAAAGCCAACTTGGAATAGGCTATGTACAGCTGGTTTTATTCCTATCTGGAATGTATCCCTTCAGTCTCCATTTTGATCCTGAGAGGGCTATAACTAGATGACTTGCAATTTGATTCAATTCAATTCGAAACATTTATTAAGCTCTTATTATGTGATAGACACTGTGGTAAGTGCTAAGTTTATTCCTAGCTTTGAAGCCAGCTCTCAATCTAAGCCTTATAGCGTCTCTTCTACGTAATCCGATGGGCCATATAGAGAGAGTTATAATGGATCTCAGGGACTAGATAAGTAAAGCCTCATTATTTAATAAGTGAGGCCCAGAGAGGTTAAATGACTGTTCAATGTCATACAGCAAATAGGAGAGTTGGGATTCAAAGCCAGCTCACCAATGCTAAATTCAGTATTCTTTCCTCTACTTTTGCCTTATTCCTTTGAGTTAAGGCACTTAAGACATAAAGTGCAGAGAAGTTAAACTGAACTTTGCAACAAAAAGCTTAGATCTGAATCTTGATTTTTCCATTATTTGCTAGATGTTTTGTACGTGTCCAATGTCCCTAAGGAAACCTTGTTTCCTAGGATGGGCTACTAGATGCCTGAAATCTTGACAAATTGTTTGGTCAATAATGATTAGATGGCATAAGTTCAATGATGGGTACATCTTTCACAATTTCTTTTGATCCTTTTCATTGGGTGGATTCTTGAAATCCTTCATCCAAAAAACCCTGCAATCCCAGACCCAGAGCAGATCTAGAAATTATGGTAGGTAGCCTTCATAGCACACAAGTCAAGGAAGATTTACTTTGACAAGATAAGAAGCAGGAGAGTCCGGACCATCTCTTCTCTCCATCCAAACTCTATCCTGCTTCTCCTTAAAAGGATAAGCCTGGTGGAGCAGAATATTGGAGGGTTAATATCAGGGTTCTTGGTAGGTAGAGAAGTGTACTCTATGACACAAAATGTTTTGTTTTGCACTGCTGACTCTTTTGATCCAACCTTGTCTGAGCATGATCAGCCTGGTCTGCCTCCTCCCCACCCAAAATTTTATTTGTTCCATCTGTTTTCTTCCCTCTGCCCACCCCGAGTACTTTCTCATGAGGAAAATAAAACAAAAAACAAAAACAAAAACTATGTCAATGGATGAGTTGAAGCAGGGGCTTCATATCCACTTGCTAGATATATTGTCAAAAACATTTCTATTTCAGGTTGAACTAGATGACTTCCAAAGTCCCTTCCTTCTCTATCATTCCACAATTCAATGATTTGCCTTCCTAGGAAAAGAAATCCTTTCAGTCAAGTCATATTTGTAGTAGTGGTGGGAAATAGCTCTCACTTAATCTCATTGGTACTGGTAATATGTTTATATGAATAGAATAAATATGACTACAACCTAATCATTCCCAAAGTAGAAAATTGGTACTAGCAATGTCAGTTGCTAATTTCCACAATATTAGTTCACCTGTAAAGGTTTTAGGGACTTTTTGTCTCCCTTGTCTAACTCTATTAAATATTAGAGAAATGTATTAAAATGTGGTCTTGGAATGCGAGAATAGAGTTTCTTTTCTTGCCTATGTTCCTTATACAAGCTAATCTAGTGTCTGTTGTTCAGGTGTTTTAGTCATGCCCAACTCTTCAGGACCCACTTGGGCCAGGATAATGAAGTGGTTTGCCATTTCCTTCTCAAGCTCATCTTATAGATGAACTGAGAGGTAAACAATGTTAAGTGACTTGCCCAGGGTCACACATCTAGTAAGTGGCTGAAGCCAGATTTGAAATCATGAATATAAGTCTTTTTGACTCCAGGCCTGGCACTTTATCCACTGTGTCACCTGACTGCCCAAATCTAGTGTCATAAGAAGATGCAAAAGATTGTGCTTTGTTTTGCTCTAGAGTGCAGGATCCAAAGGTCAAATGATTGTGTGAAAGCTGGGCACAAGAAGAGAAGAGAAAGCTCAAGAAGAGATGCCTTAGGTTGGGATAGGGGGTGAGGGAAATGAGTCCTTTAAGTATTTGAAGGACTGTCATGTGGGAAAGAGATTAGATCAGTTTGTCCTCAGAAGCAGAAACAGAAGCAATGTCTTGGAAAGAGGAAAATTTAAGCTTGATGTCAGGAGAAAACTTTCCAACAATTAGAGCTGTCAGAAAGTAAATGGGATGCCTAGATTAGTGGTGGATTTGCCTTCCTTAGAAGTCTTCAAACAAAAGTTGGATGTCCGTTCTGCACATGAATAATTTCATTAATCTTCTAATTGGTCAGCTTTCCTCAAGTCTTTCCCCATTTCAACCCATCCTACACTAAATTACCAAAGTGATTTTTCTTTTTTGTTCTTTTTAAAATTAAGCTTTTGTTTTTTTTTTTATATTACCATTTTCTCCTCTAGTAACCTTCTCCCTCCCACAAAGCCATCCCATATAACAAATAGTGTTATTTAAAGACAAAAAAGAGAATAAGAAAAAAAATCAGCGTAATTGATTAACACATCCATAAGGTCTGAAAATAAGTGCAATGTGCAACATTTGTGGATCTCCTACCTTTGCACAGGGTTTAAGGGGGAATGTATTCTTCTATCTCCTCTCTCCAGAGATGATTGTTCTAGATAATTTTCATTTCAACATTCTCTTTACTTGTGTGTGTGTGTGTGTGTGTGCGTGTGTGTGGTTTCTCTCTTTTATTTTTCTTTTTCATTGTTGTAGTCATAGTGCGTATTGTTTTCTTGGCTTTGATTGCTTCACTCTGTATTAGTTCATATAGAATTGCCCATGCTTCTATATATTTACCACATTCATCACATTAATAATTTCTTACAGCACAATAATGTTTCATTCCTTTCATGTACCATAGCATGTTTACCTATTCCCCAACTAATGGACATTTGTTCCTGTGATCTACTTTTTTCCCCAATTCTTTGCTGTAACAAAAATTGCTCTTCTAAGTATATTGGTATATATTAAGATTTTCTTTTAATCAATGGCTTCCCTAGGATATTAGCCAAATTACAGAAGAAGCTCTAGGTCAAGGGTATGATCATTTAATCATTTTATTTGTACAATTCTAAATTACATTCCTAAATGCTTATACAGATTCATAGTTCCATCAACAAAATACTGTCAGCTTATCTTTCTACAACCTCTCCAAATTGACTATTCTCATACTTTGTTATCTGTCAGTTTTCAAAATGTGAGTTTAAACCTCAGAGTTGTTTTAATATGCATTTCTCTTATTGTTAGTGATTTGGAATATTATCTCATTTTGTTAATACTTTTCAATTCTTCTCATGAGAATTATTTACTGTTTACCATTGACCATTTATCTATTGGGATATTGGGAAATGGCAGATAGATAGATAGATAGATAGATAGATAGATAGATAGATAGATAGATAGATACTAATTGTATATATTATATTTGAAACCATTTTCAGAGAAAATTGATACAAATATTTTTTTCTCATTTGACTACTTCCCTTCTTATACTAGATACATTGATGTTGTTTCTGCAGAAATTTTGTTTCATGTGATTTGTTACCTATTTTATCATTTGTAATCTCTTACATTCCTTTTTGTCAAGAACAAATCCCTTACCCATGCCATGTGCTTTTCTTCTAATTTTTATATTGTAGAATATATTGTAGCATGTGGTGCAAGGTTTGTAGCTAGGCTTAATTTGAACCAAATTGATTTCCATTGTCAAAGTGTTTTTTTTTTTATCAAATAGGTAATTCTTGTTCAAGTAATTTATGTTTTCCTGTTTATTGAATACTGAGTTATGTTTCATTTTTTTTTGATTTTCCTTTCTAATCTGTTCCATTGATCTATTTCCCTAATTTTTTGAACCAATACCAGAAAGTTTTGATGACTGAGTTTTTGTTCTAGAAGAGCTATTTGCCTTTTTTTATTACCTGTTTTCATCATTTCCCCGATATTCTAGGTTTTTGTTTTTCTTTTTTTTCGTTTAAAATTTTTTTATTTTAACTTTTTTGTTACTTAATATATTTAGTTTTCAGCGTCGATTTTCACAGGAGTTTCAATTACAAATTTTCTCCCCATTTCTACCCTCCCCCTCCCTCCAAGATGGCATATATTCTGGTTGTCCTGTTCCCCAGTCAGCCCTCTCTTCTGTCACCCCGCTCCCCTCCCATCTCCTTTTCCCTTTCTTTCTTGTAGGGCAAGAT
>JAQQSZ010020148.1:0-10206 GCA_028646595.1 Phalanger gymnotis
GTTAGAGAAGTAGAGTTGGGAAGAGAAATGAGAGTGATGCAAGAAAACCAGGAAAAACAAGTCAATGACTTGCTAAAGGAGACCAAAACAAAAAGAGTGAAGAAAATAACACCTTAATTAAAACCTTAATAACATCAGTTCCAAAAAGCCAATGAGAAGAATGCCTTGAAAGGCAGAATTGGCCTAATGGAAAAGGAGGTCCAAAAGACCACTGAAGAAAATACTACCTTAAAAATTAGACAGCAGCAAGTTGCAGCTAGTGACTTTATGAGAAATCAAGAAATTATAAAACAAAATCAAAAGAATGAAAAAAAATATAAGCCAATGAGAAATATCTCATTGGAATAACCACTGACCTGGAAAATAGATCCAGGAGAGATAATTTAAAAATTATTGGACTACCTGAAAGTCATGATCAAAAAAAGAGCCTAGACATCAACTTTCATGAAATTATCAAGGAAAACTGCCCTGATAGTCTAGGACCAGAGGGCAAAACAGAAATTGAAAGAATCCAACAACCAGTTCTTGAAAAATATCCCAAAAAGAAAACTCCTAGGAATATTGAAGCCAAATTCAAGAGCTCCCAGGTCAAGGAGAAAATATTGCAAGCACCAGAAAGAAACAATTCAAGTTATCGTGGAAATACCATCAGGATAACACAAGATTTAGCAGCTTCTTCATTAAGGGATCAAAGGGCTTGGAATATGATAAACCAGAGGTCAAAGGAGCTAAGATTAAAACCAAGAATCACCTACCCAGCAAAACTTAGTATAATACTTCAGGGGAAAAATGGAGATTCAATGAAATAGAGAACTTTCAAATATTCTTGATGAAAACACCTGAGCAGAATAGAAAATTTGATTTTCAAATACATGAATCAAGAGAAGCATGAACAGGTAAATGGGAAAGAGAAATCATAAGGGACTTACTAAAGTTGAATTGTTGACATTCCTACATGGAAAGATGATACTTGTAACTCATGAACCTTTTCTCAGTATTAGGGTAGTCGAAGGGAATATATGTATATGTATATATATATATATATATATATACATATATATATATAGAGAGAGAGAGAGAGAAAGAGAGAGAGAAAGAGAGAGAGAGAGAGAGAGAGATGTATATGTGTACATGTATATGTATATGTACATATAGGCAGAGGGGCAAGGGTGAGTAAAATATGAAGGGAGAACATCTAAAAATAAAATTAAGAAGAAAGAGAGGACTATATTGGGAGAAGAACAGGAGAGATAGAATAGGACAAGTTATCTCACATAAAAGAGACAAGAAAAGACTATTACAATGGAGGGGAAGAGGGGGTAAGTGAATGGGAATGAGTCAACCTTACTCTCATTGGATTTGGCTTAAGGAAGGAATAACATACACACTGAATTGGATTTCTTACCCTACAGGAAAGTAGAGGGGAAAGGGATAAGGGGGGTGGGGGTGGGGGTGATAGAAGGGAAGGCAGATTGGGGGATAGGGTAGTTAGAAGCAAACACTTTTGAAAAGGACAGGGTTAAAGGAGAAAATAGAATAAATGGGGGGTGGGATAGGATGGAGGGAAATATATTTATTCACAATATGACTGTTATGGAAATGTTTTGCATAAGTATACATATATAACCTATATTAAACTACTTGCCTTCTCAATGAGAGTGGGAGGGAAGGGAAGAAGGAGAGAATCTGGAACTCAAAGTTTTAAAAACAAATGTTAAACATTGTTTTTACTTGTAACTGGGAAATAAGATATACAGGCAATGGAGTATAGAAATCTATCTTGCCCTACAAGAAAGTAAGGGGGAAGGGGATTAGAGGGAGGTGATATAATGGAGGACAGACTTAGAGAAGGGGTATTCAGAATGTATGCCATCTTGGGGTGAGGGGTAGGGGAGAGATGGGGAGAAAATTTGTAACTCAAAATCTGGTGGAAATGAATGTTGAAAACTAAAAATAAATTAAATAAAAAATGAAAAAGGATACTGAAGTGATTTACCATTTCCTTCTCCAGCTCATTTTACAGATGAGAAAACTGAGGCAAACATGCTTAACTGACTTTCCCAGGATTACAAAGCTAGTATGTACCTGAGGCCAGATTTAACTCAGGACTTCCTGACTCTAGGTCTGGCACTCTATGCACTGCACCACCACTAACAACAGTATCTTCTTATTAGAAGGACTATCTTGCATCATCCAATTCATAATAATTGACTCTGGACAAAGGGTAATTTTATGACCCTATGCCCTTTGTTTGGAAGCAACTAGGATGCCATCACAGGGCTGTAGCCTGTTCTGGGCCCCAATTGAAAGAGGCAGACTTTCAGATTATCTGGTAAATGAATTGGTAAATCAAGATACCCACTTGGGGAAGGTAGACAAAACCTGAAGGGACCAATAAATCTCTGACTTCCTTCTTGGATTGTGGGGAAGCAAGTGCTAACAATTTATTCTAGACTTTCTGGAATTCTCTGGGTTTTCCCACGTACTGTATTTCCCAAAGGTTGACCCTGGCTGGACCCTGAATTTCTTAAGGTTGATTTCCTACCCCTTGCTCCTCACTTGGGCAACCATTTGATTTAGGGTTTCTCCCAACAAGGCTTTATCTGGCCTGGTCAACATTATGTCATTAATATAATAGTATATATCAGTGCCTTCAGGAAAGGAGACCTTTTTTCAAGCTGGCAGTATGAGGGAGGGTTCAGGTTAGTCCTGTGGAAGGACAGTGAAGGTCTATTGGATTCTTTCTCAGGTAAAAGGCTCCTCATGAATCTCAGCCATAGGAATCAAGAAAGAAGTATTAGTTGGGTTAAAAACCCCAAATCACTCACTCTGAACCTGGACTTGGTATTATACAACATTGATAAGTTCAGGAATACTGGTAGTAATGGGCATGAAGATTTGTTCAGCTCTTCAGACCCTTCTGGGTGTCGTCTATCTTCCTCACAGGCAACACAAGGTTGTTGTAAGAAGAACTGATACAATGAAGTGGTCAGTCCTCTTTTTTTCATCATTAGAGTAGAAATATATTTCACCCATAGAGACCTAATATTGTGTGCTGTTTAACTATATAGAAAAATTTCAGTAACTGTATATTTGGCCCTATGCCCATTAAAATAACAAGAAGTTGCTAAAATTTTTACCAGTTGCTCAGTTACATTTATATATATGTGGGGAGATCCATAGGTGAAACTTAAAGCCATTCTGGTGGGGCTCCACCCAGAAAGTGAGATTTAATTGTCCCTAGAAGGCTGGTGGGCATCGAATGTGGCAGACTGTTGGAGAGGAGATATACAAATCCAATCTGTTGAATCCATTCCCTTTAGTGAGAACTCTTTCCACCTCTCCCTTACAAGTCCCCATCTGGCATCTGGCTATGACAGCAAGAAATCCCTATCTCAGCCACCTAAAAAGCAATAAAGAGTTCCACATCTGGAAGTTCTAATAAATTTGGCTGACTATCAAATTAAAACTTCAGAGAGCTCCCTTGGTCTATGGAACTGAGTCACGGAGAGTCTCTGTATTAGCACCATTAGATCACAATCTTAGGAACTATTGTTCCAATGACTCCTTAGGTTGCTCTCTGAACTACAACTATCCCAGCTCCTACGTTGAGATGCCCTACTCAGCCTTTGCTCCCTGAGGGTAGGGAATCACCTGTCTCCCTAGAACCACAAGGGGATAAACCTAGAGCTTTGTTACTACTTCTGGGAGTTTACAAGTCTCTTCCTCAAATTCTTTCTCTCATTCTCCCATGTCATGGCTCCTGTGTCAGTATCATGTCTCCTATATGAGTGGGAACCAAAACATCTGGATTGAAGATTATAAGGTGGGTTTCTTTTTTATTTCTTTTTTAAAAAGTTTAATAGTAATTTATTTTTCCCCCAGTTACACATCAAGAAAATTTTTAGCATTTATTTTTAGAAGATTTTTGAGTCCCACGTTTTTCTCCTTCCCTTCCCTCCCCACTTTGGAAAATGGTAGGTAGTTTAACATAGTTTTCACATGTGCTATCATGTAAAAATTATTCCCATATTATTCACAGCTTTGAAGGGAGAAACAGATGAGAAGAAAAAAACACTAGAAAGAATAAAATAAGTGAAAAAATATGCTTAAATCTGCATTCAGAGTCCATCAGTTCTTTATCTGGATATGGATAGTGTTTTCCTTCATGAATTCTTTGTATTTGCCTTAGATCATTGTGTAACTGAGAAGAGCTGTATATTTGGCCCTATCCCCAGTAAAGGACTAGAGGTATGCTAAAATTTTACCAATTGCTCAGTCACATTTGTAATTTATAGGATGGGGAGATCCATAGGTGAAATTTGTAACCAATCTGGTGGGGCTCCGCTAAGAAATTGAGATTTAATTGTCCCCAGAAGGCTGTTTTTCTGGTTCTATTCATTTCATTTTGCATCAATTCATATAAGTCTTTCTAAGTTTTTCTAAAGTCTGCCTGTTCATCATCTCTTATTGCACAATAGTATTCCATTACATTCATATACCACAGCTTGTCCAGCCATTCCACTATTGATGGGGGAGATTCCCTCAATTTCCAATATTCTACCACTGTGAAAAGGACTGCTATAGACATTTTTGCACACGTTTTTCTCCTCTGCCTTTTTAAAATCTCTCTAGGATACAGACCTAATAATGGTATAGCTGGATCAAAGGGTATGCACAGTTTGCTTGCCCTTTGGACATAGTTCCAAATTGCTTTCCACAATGGTTGGATCACATAAGGTGAGTTTCTGACTTCATCCTTTCAGTCCTCACCCCTTCAGGAGAGACCTCTTCACCTATGAAACCACCAATTATAATACTTTCACTTCACTGTATCTGAAAACCAAGAGATAGTTGCTGAATATGCTGAACCAGTTCACCTTTAGTTTCCCAGAAAGTTTTCTCCAGCACCCCATTGAACTAATCACTTTAACTAGGCTGCTACTCCTGACCTATATAGAGGACTTCTCATAAATTATATGGAAGACATGTATGACCAGGTACCCTGCAATGTCACACCAACTGATCATCTCATTATATGTATTTATAATGTTCTGTCTCAACTCAGCCATGATGTGATATACAAGGTCATCACATCTCATACTAAATACTGATTATGTTAAGTATCAAGAACATGTCTCACAATAGCACCCTGTTAACTCAAATTTAATGTTGAGTGAAATGAGGAAACTCACAAGTCATTGAATAGTTAACAAAAGGATACAGTGTTAACTAGGATATAGTGGACCTTACCTTCTTTGGTCATGGCCACTTTTTCTCTCCATATGGTAATTCATTTGTTCAGTAGGGTAGGCTATGGTGACTTATATGGTCTTCAGAAATCCACCAAGTCTAAAGAATCCCAACACAATTTGAGTGGGACTTTTAAATGCCCTTAGATGGCTTGGAAACAGCTAAAAGGGAGATAGGGAACAATCAGGTTCTAGAATAGCTTTTTGCCTTTTAGGAAAAACTAATACTTATTGCAAAGAAACTGAGAACTCTGTTCCTTTGACATATTGTAATATGTTGAGATTACATATACAAAAACAAAGAAAATCCTTGTCCTTAAGGAACTTAATTATAACAAGGGAAAAAAAACACAATGGGTTCTTTGGGTCAGAAGTTACTTGGCTGGTGAATGTGGATTTAGGGGAGAGAGAAGAGATTAACTTACCCCAACCAGGGACCATGGCAGAATTGATGAGGGGTAATGGGGATGAGGAGTGAAAAGAGTGGGAAAAAGAATATGCATGCATAGGAACAAGGTAGTTGATGAAGCTGTGGAGAAAACAGAGAAAACATTGTTTAGTGAAGCATGGTGGTTGGAGTTTTCCTGAATTAATGGTCAGGTAGCCACCATTAGTCCACTAATAGAAGGTATACTAAATCCTCATCACTTCTCTTCCTATGTTTCCCTCTCTTGAAATTCTCTCAATCAACATCTCATTCTAAAAATGATTCTCAGACACATATATTCAGCCTCAATCACTGCCCTGAAATCTGGTCCTGTATTGAACATCTCCATCTGGATGCCCCCAAAGCATCATAATCTCAATGTGGAAAAAAAAAACTCATTTTATGTTCTCCCACACCGATTTGTCCTCCAAACTTTCCTATTTCTCTTCAAGATATCACTATACTTCTTGGCATTTAAATTTGCAACTTCAGAATCATTCTTGATTTTTCCCTTTATTACCAATCTTCCAGCTCCAATTCATTTACGTAGTTGCCAAGTCTTGTTAATTCTATCTGGGTTAAAGACAATGCCCACATTCCCTTCTCTCTTTTAACACAGCCACTATTTTAGTTCTAGTCCTCATCCTTTCTCATGTAAAATAGCTGTTTTCTCCCTGCTTCCAGTCTCTCCTTTCTCCATTTCATTGCCTGCATAGCTGACTAATTTATATTCCATCCACAATTACTGAAACATGGCTACCCTAGATGGCACAATCTCCCTGGCCACCTTTTCCAGGATTTGCTATACCTTCATTCATTCTCCTTGGCTCACTGGTGGAGGAAGAAGGGTTGGAAAATTCATTGCTCCTCATTGCCACTTCTAATGTTATCCACCTACCTCCATCAGCAGTAGCCTCTCTTCTTTTGAGGCTCTAGCTATATATATCTACTACCCAATAAAAATCTTGGTAGCTGCTATCTACAGACTCTCTAGGTCATCCCCCTTCTTTTCTCAGAGTTTAGTACATGGCTCACAATTTTTCTCTCCTCCCTGACTTTTGTCCTCGTACTAGAGGACTCCAACATACATATTGACTCTTCCTCAAACACCCTAACCACTCAGTTTCTAAAGATGCTCACTTCCCATGAGCTATACCTTCACCCCACCTCAGGCACACACCAACATGGTCATATCATTGAGCTTTTCATCACCCCCAAATGTACCACCTCTATGTTCAAGAATTCCAAAATCCTCTTTGGCCAAATTGCATTGGTTTTTCACTTCTCTCGCTTCCCTTTCAGAACCCAACCCTTCATCTGAACCATGATCTCTAATCTTTTAACTGCTGAATTCTCTCCTAGGCCTTCTCCCCACACTAGCCACTCTCTTTTCTTTTCCACACTTTGACCATTTGGTGAACTGATTCAACTTTTACGCTATTGTCTCTTAAATCTCTAGCTCCCTTATCATATTGCCAATTATACCCACCTAAGCCTCAACCTTAGATGACACTCATCATCTGCCTCATTAGTTCCTATACATATGCAACTGAAAAAAAAGATGGAGAAGTAACACAACAGTTCTGCATAGGTCAACTACAAATTTATATTGCACAAACTCAACTGGGCCTGTACTGCTGCTAGGCAATCCTACACTCTTCCCTTATCAACTCACTCTCCTACTCTCAAAAGTGATTCTTTTAAACCTTTTCTTTCCTCTTTAAACCTCTCCTTGACTCTCCCCTCCTTCACTCTTTCAAATGAGGATCTTGTCTCATATTTTACAGGAAAAATTGAAACCATTCACCATGAACTCCATTTTTCCCCTTATTTTATCACTCACGTGCCTTCTACCATTGTTTTCTCCTTCACCCCTATGGCCTTGCTTTTTTACAAATGATAATTCTTCTCCTTTCTTGATTGGCTGTTGAATATTTACTGAATGAATCTCAAAGGAGAGGTGACAGAAAGACAGTGGTAGAGGGAGATCCTAGAAGTGATAATGACAAGCAAGGATTAATCCAACTCCACCATGAGCAGTGAGTCTGGGTGAAACAATTGCTAGAAAAAGTAACCAGGAAAGCTATATCATCAAGAGGGATCTAGATCTCAGTGCAGCATTGTGGGAACAAGAAAGGAACTAGAATAAGATGAAATCTGATTTATTACCTATGGTATTTTAGGGAGCACAGTGGAAAGGTTGGGTAGCTATAGAGTGGGAAGTTAGGAAGATTAGGTTGAAGGGAGTGGGAATAAAGGAACATTAAGGAGAAAATAGAGAATGTGGTTTGAAAAATGGTAACTAGGTATTCAAAATCACCAGGATTTGGTGGGTATGATGGAGTAGAATCATGTTAATCTTTTAAGAATGAGTGACAGTAGGTTTTCAGTGCCCAAAAGGGTTCATCATTGAGTAGAGTTGTCCCGTAGCTGGGAACTGAAGGAGGGGGTGACCCAGAGGGTATCTGGGCAGAGGCAAGGCAGACCCTGAGGAAGTATAGATGGCCACAGATGGTGCTTCCTTGGAGTTTGATGGACGGGAAAGGCAGCTTCTCAGACATGTGCCTTAGGTAACTAATTTGGACTTCCCCACTAAGTAAAAGATGAGTTTTCATGTATTATTATTTCACGTATATTAGTGAAGGGAATTTTTTTATTTGTGTGTGTGTGTTAGGAAACACATTTAGATAATGTCACCAAAGCATATTGTATGAAGACAAAGCAGAGGGGTTTACCTGGACATCCAGTTAGTTATTCAACACTACTCCTATTGCCCTACAAGAAAGTAAGGAAGAAGGGGACTGCTTGGTGCTCCACTTTATTTTGCCTTTGTAGTTCAGTTTGGAGATAATCGTAATCATGGTTTGACACCCATAATTCTCTTACTGTGATATTTACTTTAACGAGTTAGACCCCTTACTAGAAGTAGTTTGTCATTTCAATGATGATAAACTTTTCCCATTCAGTACCAATAGTTATAATGAATGCTTTTATTACTAAAAAAGAAACATTTTAACCCCAAAGAATTGGACACAGTTGTGTAGGGAGAAAGAAAAGGAGTTATTGAGGTAATTTAGTTTGACCTATAAAAGTTTCTTAATTTTACAATATATAACCACGTGTAGTCCATTTTTCACATATAATGGTTGTGCTTTTTCTGTCCTATTTAGTTGCAATTTTCTTTTTTCATATCCCAGGATTTATTCACCTTTATAGTTGTATATGGAGGACAAGAATTTTGTTGCAGGCAACATCATGTAAACAGGGTGCCAAACAAAGGAAAAAGCAAGTAGGTGAAATGGTGGATAGAGTGCTGGGCCTGGAGTAAAGAAGACTCATCTTCCTAAGTTCAAATCTTGCCACAGGCACTTACTAGTTGTGCGACTCTGGGCAAATCCCTTGATCCTGTTTGCCTTAGTTTCTTCATCTGTAAAATGGGAAATCACTTAACCTCTATTTGCTTTAATTCACTGGAGAATGAAATGGTAAACCACTCCAGTATCTTTGTCAAGAAACTCCATAATGGGTCAGGAAAAGTCAGGCATAATAACAACAACAAACTAAATAACTAGGGCAGAAGTCTCTAGCTCCTAAGTTTCCACTTGATGGTTTTGGTCTTGCCCAAGATTGATTCACATGGCAATGAAGGACATTATGGTGATTGAAAAAAAAAAACTTTTCACACAACCTTGTATGACTTCTTAACAATTTTGATATGGAATGACTTGAGGGAAAATAGAATAATGACAAGTGATATGACAGAAAGGGATTTTCTCATTCCACATCAGGTAAAAGAATGGGTTGAGGGAGTTGGAGCTCCAGAAGTTAATGAATTCAAAGGACTGACAATTTAAAACCTAAGAGAATCTTCTGGTTTCTGTTGGCTTTTGTTGACTGCTTAGCTGGATGTAGCTATAAAATCCTGTCTATAACTGAAACTGCCTACCAAGCCTTTCTATAGGAAGTAATTACTTGATAGCTGGACTACAGTAACTGCACTCCAGGAGATCTGAAGAGGAAACAACTCAATAGAAAAAAGTACCCAGGAACAGCACAGAATAGAAACAGTGCATTATAAATTACAATTTCATCCAAGGAAGATTCACTCAATGATGTTACAAAAGATGACATCAACCATAGGACCCTTGTGGCTTTGCAGTATAAGAAGCAGGGGATGTGGGGGCGGAGCCAAGATGGCGGCTGGGAAGCAGTGACTGGCGTGAGCTCCCCACCAAGTTCTTCCAAAAACCTATAAAACAATGGCTCTGAACCAATTCTAGAGCTGCAGAACCCACAAAGTGGCAGAGGGAAGCAGGGCCCCACCCCAGGACAGCCTGGATGGTCTCTGGGTAAGGTCGGTCCCACGCGGACCTCCCAGCCCCCAGCCGAGGGGGCGCAAACAGACCAGACGCGGACCTACCAGACCAGGAGACTAGTGGAGAGTGCCCTGGCATCCCGAAATACTGAGCTGTGGCATGTACCAGACCTCTCAACCCGCAAAGAGCAAAGACAGCAGAGAAGGTTAGT
>JAQQSZ010020149.1:0-10205 GCA_028646595.1 Phalanger gymnotis
TGATCTGGAAGCTCTGGAATTTGGCGACAATATTCCTAGGAGTTTTCTTTTTGGGATCTTTTTCAGGAGGTTATCGGATTCTTTCAATTTCTATTTTACCCTCTGGCTCTAGAATATCAGGGCAGTTCTCCTTGATAATTTCTAGATTGCTAGAACTCTTGGTTTCCAGCGTTTCTTAAACTATGGATTGTGATCTCATAGTTTGGCAACAGTAAAAGGTTTCTGAACACATAATGACCAAAAATTAATTAAAAATTGAAAACATAATGAATCTGAGGTGTTTCTGGCAATGTTTGCTCATGTTGCATCTTGTGCAACTTCACTGCAGCCTTGGTTCTGAACACAAAGCACATGCACTTTGCACTGCCCATTGCCTTCAGGCCACGCAACTCCAGTTTAAAAAGCCCTGCTTTAGACTATAGCCATAAGGAGATACAAACTCTACCCAGGCGGGAATTAGCTCATAATTTCTGGCTTTACCTTGAGGCAAACTGGTTAAAAGGGCAGCTAGGTGGCACAGTCCATAGAGTGCCAGGCTTGGAGTCAGGAAGACCTAAATTCAATCCAGCTTCAGACATTAACTTGTATGACCCTGGGCAAGTCACTTAATCGTATTTGCCTCAGTTTCCTTATCTGTAAAATGAGCTGGAGAAGGAAATGGCAAACCACTCCAATATCTTTGCCAAAAAAAAACCCAAATGGGGTCATGAAGAGTCAGACAGGATTGACAAACTGCTCAAAACCTGAATGCCTTGTCACCACTATGTAATGGATTTCACAGTCTTACCTTGTGATAAGCAGTGAGTTGTGTTTATTAGTAGACCTTTTGTACAAGCCTTGAACTTTCCACTTCTCCTTAATATTTCCAACAGTCCCAACTCGGGCAGGGTCCTCTGGATACAAGCACACACTTGAAATAAGGGACATCAGCAGTCACTGTTTTGCTTTATTTTTGTTATCAATGTCATTGCAGTCATTTCTGGATATACACCACACAACATTTTCTTCTATTAATCCCTGTATTGTGTCAAAGAAAAGCAGGTAGAGAAAAAACCATGGATATAGTGACCTGCCTGAAAATGAGTGCGACATTCCACCATCCTGATCCCCTCACCTCTCTCTTCCCAAATCTTTATTGGCCTTTCATTTTTGCAGAGTTCCCCTTTCCTTTGAGTGGACTTTTCTATTTGCATTGTTGTTGTCATCATGTAAATTATTCTGGTTCTGTTTACTTCTCTCTGCATCAGTTCCTACCAATCTTCCTGTGTCTCTGAATTCATTTCTTAAAGCTTTTCATTTCTGAAAGCAACTTTTAAGATACAAAAAATCGTCTTTAATTATTAATTGCTCATCTTTAATTATCCTAGGTCTAGAGAACATGCTGAAAGTGGGGTGGGAATTCAGATCTTGCCCCTGATACATACTAGCTATGTAACCATACACAAGTCACTTAGCCCTGTGAGCCTCCATTTGATCATTTGTGATAATCTGTGATAATCAACTGAGAATACTATATGTAAAGGGCATCACAAACCTTAAATGTCTAGATAATGTTAGTTATTTTTAGTATTATTATTGTTATCACCATTTTAACCTTCCAGGTTCAAAGAAGAGACACAAAAATTCATTCTTTTAATAGTTTCCAGAGGCAGCTAGCTGGCTCCACAGATAGGATGGTCTGAGTTCAAATGTGGCCTCAGATACCTACTAGCTGTAAAACCCTGGGCAAGTCATTTAACCTCTGTTTGCCTTAGGAGAAGGAAATGGCAAACTACTCCAGTATCCTTGCCAAGAAAACCCCACAGACAGTATTAGCATGCTATGGTCCACAGGGCCATGAAGAGTCAGACATGACTGAGTAACAACAAAGATTCACAATTGTACTTTGGACTTTAGACAGGGAAAGCAAAGTTAGCTTCATTTTGCCCTCAAAGCATAGTACACACATGTAATGCACATGATGAATACCTTAAGCCCCTGGGTAGGATGACAGATTTTTTATGCATCTATCCACCCTTTGGTATCACTTAGGTACTCCATAGTATTGAGCTCTGGAATGAGCCACTTGGGGATAATGGATATTCTTTGTTAATAGTATAAAGAAAGCTGCAGCTTTGTTTTGTCTTAATCTATGTATTTTATAGAAACTCTTCCTTATAAAAGAGAAACCAGACCAACATAGACCAGGCCATAGCCACTAAGGACGGCCTCCCCTACGACAATAACCCCTGTGCTGTAGGAACCAAGGCATTCATCCATAGACAAGTCTAATTTCTTTCATCATACTTCCCAAGACATACAGTTTTGGTAATACAATCTAGAATAATAAGTTAGCAAAGTAGAAGTTGGCCTTGATCTCTGATTAGGCCAACAACTTAGAATCATGTGTGTATTTATTGAACTGAAGCAGGTGTGTAGCTCGAGTCCTAACATTAGAATGACTTTCAGGAGAGCATCTAGTCCAGCCAGAGGGAAAAGCAATGTGCCCAAGGTCAGGCAACCACTTCCTGTCAGGGACTGGGTGTATTTGTAGCCCAGCCCCTTAGTCTCATATATACTTTTTGCTTGGAAATTTATTTCAACAAACATTTATTAAGCACCTACTGCATGTTAGGTTCTATGAATAAAAAAACACACACACGAAAAAAGTCCCTGCTGTAAAGGAGCCTTTATTCTACCGTGCAAATCTTTTTATAAGTGGCAGCAAGGCAATTTCAGCTCTTCTTTTTCATGAATTGCTAGTATATTTTAAATTTGGGGGTGACTCACTAAGTGAACATTTACCCTATCCTAAAACAGAAAAACAAAAAAGCTCCAGTTTATTTCACAGAGAGTCAGACGCAACTGAAAAATAATTGAACAACCCAAGGACTCCCTTGATCACAAACTAGTAGTGACCAGTTCCACAGAGAGCTTGAAATTTCCCAAGGCCCAGGAATAGAAGTGAAAGAATAGAATCACCAAGGCCTACACGTTAGGGGAGCTAGGTGGCGTAGTGGTTAGAGTGCTGGGCTAGGAGTCAGGGAGGCCTGAGTTCCTCAGATACCTGCAAGCTATATGACTCTGGGCAAATCATATACCCACTGTTTGCCTCAGTTTCCTTTTCTGTAAAATGGGAATAACTAACACCTACCTCTGAGGGTTATAAGGATCAAATGAGATAATAATTATAAAGCACTTAGCACAGTAAGTTCTGTTAGCTATTACTATCATTACAATTCACACCTTGGAAATAGGGTTGGATGATAGCAGCTGGCCAATTGTAATGAAGATAGAACTAAAATTCCATCTCCAAGAGCTGGAAACGGCACCACAATGTAAGCATCGCCATCTTCGTGAGTTTTGTATATAGTCAGCATGTAAAACTAGTACATTGGGTTGGTTCTTGAATTATTTTATTTTGTTACTATATTTAAACACAGAAGACCAATGTTCACTGAATAGTTTATTTGTAAACAATTTTGAATTAGGTGGCATTGCTGCTAGAAGGAGTTTCAAAGAATCCCTTGTTCTCCACAGGACCTCTTCAGTACTAACAAATGCTGTCAAAACCACTTTACTCTTCTACAATACATATTTGAGTGACACAAGTTATTCATAATTAAATTTGACATTCCTCATAGTTGCACATTCAGTGCTGGAGACTATATACTTGTACATGTTTTTCATTAAGTATGAAAGAATGGAGGGTTGCCTGAAATCTGTTCACCAATATGGGGAGAGAGAGAGAGAGAGAAAGAGAGAGAGAGAGAGGGATCCAGTAAACTGTCCTACTTTCTGGCTTCTGATAAGAGCTATAAAACAATCAGACTCCATCTTGTCAGGGAATAACGTTAATATACTGGCATGTGAATTATCATATAGGCAGTAACCTAAAGTGATCACATGGTACTTGGTTTTTTGCCATCCTAAATAAAAGGGAATAGCCACAAGGCAACGCAGAGCAATTCACAGATAAACTTGATTTGGAACATTTGTGCATCATATATCACTGGTGTGCCTCCTCCAATCTGCCTCCTGGGGCAGGTGATGCTTAAAGACAGGTTAGATTCCATTAAGGACATTTAACTTTGCACAAATATTTGAATATGGGTACAATCTATTCTGTATCTTACCAAGAAAACATCATTCTCTTAAAGGACAGACTTGCAAATGCATCTGTCATGCTTTAGTTCTCATTTAATAGAAATTCTGGTGACTATACTAAAGACATTTAGTCCAGTGACATGGATAGACAGCTGGACTTGGCATCAGAAAACCTGGGTTCAAATCCTGCCATGTATTCTTACCAGTTATATAATCCTGGAGAAGTGAATAAATTTTCAGAGCCTCAGTTTCCTCATATGGAGAGAGAGAGAAAAGGAGAGAATGAGAGAGAGGGAGAGAAAGAGAGAGAAAGAAAAGAGAATGAGAGAGAGGGAGAGAATGAGGGAGAGAAAGAGAAAGAGAAAGGGGGAGAGAAGAAAAGAGAGAGAGTACTTCTACCTATCTCACAGGATTATAAGCAAAAACAAATTTCAAACTTAAAATGCTACATATAAATGAATTATTATTACCATCATCATGATACTTAGCATAATTAGTTGCCCAACAAATAAAAATGTTGTCATCCAGAGTTGGACAAAAATATTTATTAAGGCAGGATCAGGTGAGTCACTTTCTCTCCCTCAGCCTTATTTTCCTCCTCTGATGAGGGCCATATGCTGTGATTGAGCTTTATAAATATTATCTCATTTGATCCTCACAACAATCCTGAGAAATAGGTGCTATTATTATTACCCTTATTTTACTGTTGAGGAAACTGAGGCAGATAGAGACTCAGTGACTTGCCCAGGGCCACACAGCTACGGATGTCTGAGGCCAGATTTGAACTCATTTCTTCCTAACTACAAGGCCAGTGCTGTATCCACTGTGCCACAAAGCTGAACTAAGGTTCCTCCATAAGTATTTTATTCCATATATATGTAGTAAGGCCACCCAGCTATTGACTCCTACAAAGATATGCTAATTTTGAGAATGCCTTTGGACTATGCCAATGGCATTTTGGTATAATTTTCAGTACATGAAATTTTTTTAACAGGACAAAAATGCATGTGACCAAAAAAGACTTGGTAAGATCCTCCTGAATGTTTGTGTGTGTGTATGTGTGTGTGTGTGTCTTTAAGGAGGTATTAATTGCCCAATAAGGTGAGGTCTTTGGTAAAATGTGAATTCATCTAGTTCTGCTTAGTCACCTTCCTCTTCAAAATCATACTAGTGATAAATTATTTATTATTGACAGCCAGTTCATGTAACTAGGTTACTCCCTTAGACTTGGCCTTTAGGAAAACAGTGACGAAGAAGGTGAGGGAGAAGGAGACAGGAACGTGGAGAGAGGAGAGGGACTACACACAGACACCCATACTTGTGTCTTGAGAGATAGTGGAGTGATGAGAACTTCCTAGACCAAATTGAGAGCTGCAGGAATGCAAGATGGCATCAGTAGAGGGGCAGTGGTGACAAGCACGATTCTGGAACAAGTAGGGACAAGAACCAAGAGACAACAAGAGAGAATGCCCCCAGCCCATACCCTGACCTTCAGTGGTATTGTAAGTTATGTGGTCTATGCAGGTCTGGAGAGAGGGGTTGACTCTAGTGACTCTGAGTATTTTTTCCTAAGCAGAAATACCCAACCCCAAAGGAGTTAGTCTGGAAAACTGCACCTTACTGAGGAAGACTCATCAGAGTGGAAAAGAGCATTGTTTTGATTCTGTGGACTAAGGTTCATGTCCTCCAGCATTTTTATAGTATTAAAGTAGTCCTGTTCTAGATTTAACCGTCTGTCTCTTAGCTTCAGCGTCTACATGAAAGCCCAGGCTCCTTTTATTTTTATTTTTGTGAATACCTAGATATAAGGCCAATTTTGATGTTCCCAAAGGAGACTTTAGGTAAAGGCAAAATAATCCAAATGCTGGTGTTTCCAGGGAAAACTCTGGATAAAACATGAGCCAAAGATATTATTTTTAGAGTAAAATCCCTAAGGCTGAATCATGTCTTCATAAAGGAAGTGCTGTAGTTTTGAGCCATAGCTATATGTGATAGCGTCATGATGTGTCATGTGTCATGTGTCATGTGTCAAAAACAAAAACCTTTGACCACTTCTGCTGATTGTGACCACGTGAATCTGAGATTTCCAACTAGTTTTATTCTAGATAGTTTTTATACTTTACCCAAAACAACATTTTGAAATATTTTCAATAGCATTAAAAGTTCATTAAACTTAAAGCATTA
Source organism: Phalanger gymnotis (assembly GCA_028646595.1). Classification (NCBI taxonomy): domain Eukaryota; kingdom Metazoa; phylum Chordata; class Mammalia; order Diprotodontia; family Phalangeridae; genus Phalanger; species Phalanger gymnotis. Next base: position 6,271 of record JAQQSZ010020149.1, read on the forward strand.
AAAGACACAGATTCAGAATGTTAGTACTAGAAGAAACTGGCAGACTATACGCTGGGATTATAGATTCAGAGCTGAAAGGGAACTTAACAATTATCAAATCTAACCAGTCATCTAATCTAGATAATATATCAAGAAGCCTACAGTCAGGATCACAAACAAGTGTCAGAGGAAAGGAATGATTGACACATGGGATATACTGAAAAGCAAGATAAAATGGTTTGTACCAAAAATAACACACTAGAAAGAAGGATAATCCTGCACAATACTCAAGGGAGTGGGGGTAGGGAAAGGGATTTTAGTAAAACTAATGACTACCAAATATTCCTTTTGCAAAAAACACTGGTGGGCAGAGTCTTTGAAATGCAAATGCAGTAAACAAAAATAAATTAAGCTAAACAATTCTCAATAGCTTAGTGATATAATGCTTACATTCTGAAAGGAATTTCATCTTAGGGTAGAGATGGAATTGCCACAGACTACAGACTGTAGTAGCCTAGCCTGGTAATTGTTACTCTTATCATATCCCATTCCATGGTGGCAGAACCTTCCAGAGGACCTTTTATCACTTAAATGTTTTCAAGGCTTCTACTAGACGGTCCTTACCTTTGGGAGATCAGAAGCTTAGTATAGGCAAGACTAGAGAAAGATCTGAGTGCAGGTAAAAGAAAAAGAAAAACAGAAATGTGAGGGCCACTTGAAATAATGACCAAATATAGAGAAGAATAAAGATGAGAAATCTCAGACTTCATTTTTATGCTTCAGAAGGACTGAATCCCAGATCTTAACTATCAGTTGCATGTAGTAGGTAATAGCAAATATTTAAAGCTCATAGGGCATTTTCTAACATAAAATAATTATGAGGAAGAGGAACAGTGCCAGAAATATCAGAACTATAGTGCAGATGATACTTCTGGTGCACACATCGATCCTCATTGCAGATCAGGGTCATCTATAATTAGTTAGGAGTAAGTCATTACCATTTTGCATGTAGCTTGTTCCCATGCCAGGATCAATGTGGACACTTGCCCTATCTCACTATCCATTTGATGTTCCCAAATCACTAGCCAAGACCTAGATGAAGGTAAGGTTGTGTCTTTGCCCAGCCTCTGGGGAAAATAGGGCAGTCCTGGGGTATTCTGGTAAATGTTTAACAATAATCTCTTTAAGTTTAATCTGCATTGTCAACTCTTTCTAAAATCTAAAGAATCCACAAAACAGTAAGTCAAGCCCTGATTCCTAGCATTTTCCAATTTCCAAAGTATAAAAACATACACTGAAAAATTTTAAAATGGCGGGGGTCATCTGGCTCCAGCATCCCCTGGGGCAGCACTTGAACGGAGGCCTCAAAAGGGATAAAGATTTCTTGTCATTCCCTTGACGGGGCTTCCAGGAAGAGAGATAGCATATTTGTAATGCAGGAACTCTAGAAACTTTCCAGATATTATCAGGGATAAAGTAAGGATGCTCATTGACTTCACTATTTTTATCTTAGTGCTTTGGCTAACATTCCTAGAACAAAGATAAGAAAAAAAATATTGAGGGTATCATCAGCTTGGAAAAAGGAGAAAACATTGTCTCTATTTGAAGACAATATGATTGTTTAAAGAAAAAAGAACTTAGAAAACCAAGAAAAAATTATCAAGCCAATGTCTTCAGTAAAGTGTGTGTGTGTGTGTGTGTGTGTGTGTGTGTATACACCTACATACACACACACATGCTTTATTTTACATAAAAACTTTATTAAGACATTGGCCTGATAATTTTTATACACATACATATATATGTGTATATATGTACATATATACATATACATACATGTATATATACACAGATAAAGGAAGCCACAAGAAACATCAGCTTTCCTAGATTTTACTAACAAGATCCAGGAAGTCTGATGGATACAGAAGTAGGAAGAAAGATTTCATTTAAAATAATGAAGTGAATTAAGTATCTGGGAATTAACCTACTAATATAAACAGAACTTCTGTAAGTACAATTGTACTAAAATAAAAGAAAACTTATATAATTCAATGTCCATAGCCAAGCCACACTAATACAATAAATGTGATGATACTATCCAAATTGCTCTTCACATTTAGTGTTATATCAGTCGAATTACCAAAGGGATACTTTATGGAATTACTGCTCCAATTTCGGTGTCAAACTCAAATAGAAACAAGAATCACTAAACTTTACAAAAGGATCCCTGAATGCAACATATTGACTTAGAAAACCACATATTATCAACATTATCTATATTTTACTACATTTTATTTATTTTGCTTAATATTTCCCAATTACATGTTAATCTGGTTTTGGTCTCCCTCCTGCAAAGCATGTGTTTGACACCTCTTGTTTAGAGAATAAAAGGTCAAGAATATAATTTTTTGTTGTTGTTAATAGGAAGGAAGTTGGCTTGACACCGTCACTTCTTAAAATTTACAATAAAGCAGCAATTATCAAAACCATCTAATACTAGATGAATTTTAAAGTAGATTGATTTTATAAGACTCTATTAATGGGATATAGAAACAACTGGACACATTCTAGCATACAATAAATCTAAGAGAACAAACTACTAAGAAAGAAACACTTCACTCAACAAGAGCTTCTGGGGAAACTGGGAAGCATTCTGATAAAATATAGGTTCAGATTAGCATCTTCTACCTTATATCACAAATTCCAAATGGATAAAAAATAAAATAAATCACACTATAAAAATTAGAGAAAAGAGGATTATAATTTTCACAATATGTTCAGAAGGGGATTTTGTAGAAGAGATCACAGAAGGCAAAGTCTATTCATTTTTCTATAATGTTTAAATTAGGCAAAAATGAAATCAGCGTGACCAGAATTTAAAAAAACTCACATGGATTAGGAAAATCTTTGCCTAAATAACTTGCTAATATTGAACAAAAGTCTGGCTTCCAAAATCTATATAAAATTGACTCAAATATGATAGAGAGTCTCCAGCAGGCAAGTGGTCCCCAAAAATATGAAAAAGTTGTTGTTTTTAAAAAGAAATACAATTGGCAGAACCAAGGTGGCAGCTGGAAAGCAGGGACTGGCGTGAGTACCACACCAAGTCCCTCCAAAAGCCTATAAAAAAATGGCTCTAAACCAATTCTAGAGCTGCAGGACACACAAAATAGCAGAGGGAAGCAGGGCTCCAGCCCAGGGCAGCCTGGATGGTCTCTGGGTAAGGTCTTTCACCCACAGAGCTGGGAGCAGAGCAGAGCCCAGCGTGGGCGGCATGGACCAGCCAGACCAGGAGCTGGGCGGAGCATGCCCTAGCGCCCTGAATCAGTGAGCTGTGGCAGTTACCAGACTTCTCAACCCATAGACACCAAAGACAACAGAGAAGAACTGCAGAGCCCACAAAGTGGTGGAGGGAAGCAGGGCTCTGGCCCAGGACAGCCTAGATGGTCTCTGGGTAAGGTCTATCCCGCACAGAGCTGGGAGGGGAGTGGAGCAGAGCAGAGCCCAGCATGGGCAGCGCAGACCAACCAGAACAGGAGCCAGGTGGAGCATGCCCTAGGGTCTGAATCAGTGAGCTGTAGCAGTTACCAGACTTCTCAACCCACAAACACCAAAGACAACAGAGAAGGTTAGTGGGAAAAGCTGGTGGGGACAGAGAGTAAAAAGGAGTTCATGGTTCGGCCACCACCCCAGGGGAGGGGGGGCAGCAGAGGTGGGGCAGCTACAGAACTATAGCTGCAGTTGCTTCCTGCCCCAGGCCCACCTGATGGGAGGAATTAAGTGGTGGAACAGAGCAGGAGTGCAGAGCCTGCTGAAGATCTAAGTCCAGTCCTGGTTGGGGGTTCTTGGGGAAGGAGGAGTGCTGGTGTGGCAGAGCTGACGCATCCCCCCCAAGCGTGGAACATAGAACTCTTTACTCTACAAGCAGTCATACCCTGCTGAGAAACTCAAGGGTC
>JAQQSZ010020150.1:0-10205 GCA_028646595.1 Phalanger gymnotis
AAAATTCAATAAAGGGGGATAGGTTAGGAAGAAGCAAAATATAGTTATTCTTTCACAACGTGAGTATTGTGGAAGGATTATACATAATGATACGCCTGTGGCCCATGTTGAATTGGTTGACTTCTTAGGGAGGGAGGGTGGGTGGGAAGGGAAGAGGGGAGAGAATTTGGAACTCAAAGTTTTAAAAACAGATGTTCAAAAACAAAAAAAAAAATGTTTTTTGCATGCAACTAGAAAATAAGATACACAGGCAATGGGGCATAGAAATTCATCCTGCCCTACAAGAAAGGAAGGGAAAAAGGGATGGGAGGGGAGTGGGGTGACAGAAGGGAGGGCAGACTGGGGAATAGGGCAACCAGAATATATGCCATCTTGGAGTGGGGCGGGGAGGGTAGAAATGAGGGGAAAATTTGTAATTCCAACTCTTGTGAAAATCAATGCTGAAAACTAGAAATATTAAATAAACAAAATTAAAAAAAAAGAAAATCATGAAAAACAAGTCAAGGACTTGCTAAGGGAGACCCAAAAAATACTGAAGAAAAAAACACCTTAAAAATAGACTAACCCAAACTGCAAAAGAGCACCAAAAAGCCAATGAAGAGAAGAATGCCTTCAAAGATAGAATTAGTGAAATGGAAAAAGAGGTCCAAAAGGCCACTGAAGAAAATACCACTTTAAAAATTATATTGGAGCAAGTGGAAGCTAGTGACTTTATGAGAAATCAAGAAATTATAAAACAGAAACAAAGGAATGAAAAAATGGAAGATGATGTGAAATATTTCATTGGAAAAACTAGTGACCTGGAGAACAGATCCAGGAGAGATAATTTAAAATTATTGGACTACCTGAAAACTATGATGAAATAAATGAAACTAGACATCATCTTTCAAGGAATCATCAAGGAAAACTGCTCTGATATTCTAGAACCAGAAGGTAAAATAGAAATTGGAAGAATCCACCAATTGCCTCTTGAAAAAGATCTCAACAAGAAAACTCCTGGGAGTATTGTAGCCAAATTCTAGAGTTCCCAGGTCAGGGGGAAAATACTACAAGCAGCCATAAAGAAACAATTTAAGTATTGTGGAAACAAAATGAAGATAACACGAGATCTAGCAGCTTCCACCTTAAGGGATAGAAGGGCTTGGAATATGATATTACAAAGAACTGAAAACTAGAGATAACCATCAGGTTAGTAATGACTAAACAAACTATGGCAATAAAATTATGTAGTGGAATGTTAAGTGATGAATCTGATTAAGGAAAAAATGAGACTCACTTTTGTTAACTGCTGCAGAGTGAGATGAGCAGAACAAGGAGAATGAAGACTATGAATGAAGAATTAAAGACTAAAAATTGAGACAAAAATTATTTGAAAGACTGGTCAATGTGCCGATAGGCCATAACTCCAAACAATTGATGATGAAACTTGCTTCCATAAAGTTGATGAGTTAGAGGTGAAGAACAAGACATACATTTTCAGAAATGGCCAACATTTTTTTTTTTACCATGCTCATTAGGTGAAGGCATGGGGGGTGATTGTGATGCAAAAAATGATAGGATAATTAATGAAGTATTTTTTGAAAGTGAAAGTTTACAGAGAAACACAAGCAAGCAGGAAATCTTTGGTACTAACATACTGAATGTATTTTATGTCTAAAAACAAGCTCTTTTAAATGGAGAATCAGTTTCATGTATAATCCACTTTTTTCATGTTCTTCTTTGTATATGGAAATCCTTATTTCTTGGTGTTTACCAAGTTCATAATAACTATAACTATATCACTATACACACAAACATGTGTATACATATACATATAAATATACATATAAATATACATATATATACATAAATGGTGCTAAATTTGTGAAAAGGGAGAGTTAATTGTTGTAAACCAAATTCACACAGTTAAATGAAATGTTTCTTGTATATAAACTTCCTTTTCCTTTGTCCACTTCCTTCCTGGATAACCTGAATCCAAGGATTTTCAGTGATTCTGACAGTATTTGTACAACATAGACTCGAAAATCATGAATATTTTGTTCATATCATGTTAAAATTTCCTCTGCCTTTGGCATTACTTTCTACAAACATTTCTTGGGAATTTCTTAACACCATCTAGTACCCCAAGATGTCATTCAGTTGAAGATATTTATCTGTAATAGACAGTTTTTATTCTTATGCCTAGTTATATTTATATGCAATCAATAGTTGTATCTTACATTTTACATCATTTTCAACAGCTGTAAAATTAAATTGCGTAAATTGTTGTAAATATATCTTGCTTTTTCTTCTTAAAAAGAATTTAAAGCGTATTTCAGAAATACTTTAATACAATCAATATTAAAAAGACATTGATCGTTCCAAATTTCTTCCACAGCTAAGTTATTTTATTACTAATTGAAGCACATTACACGAAAGTGATGAAAGCTGATATTGCATCACAGTTTATAAAACCATGTAAATAACAAGAAATTAACAAGGAAAAAAATAACAAGGAATAAAAAATAAATAACAAGGAATAAACTTCAATATGTTCCTGCTCTTTTCACCCACATTCAGAATAAGATATTTGCAAAGTCCTTAATAGTGCTTGGCACATAGCAGATGCATGATAAATGATTGTTTTCCTTCCCCTCCAGCCCTATATCCCAATGTAGAATGCCCTATGTAATATGAACCATTGTGGAGACAGTATGTGAGTTCATACAGTCACAAGAGTGACATGTAGCTTGAGAAAAATGTTACCTTTATGTCCATTTTAGAGATGACTTGTTCTGGTAGCCCTTTCTTCCTGGCTCAAATCTGCTGTCTTGCTTTTCTCATTTACAAAATCAGGCCATGAGTCTACCCTGACTGGTTATTTGATCTCCTTGTCTAAGCAATAGGCAGAAGAAAGAGCATGTTTGGATTTATGTAAATCAGGGTGATACTGGAAATATTCATCGATGGAAGAGACAATTTGATTTATATCTTCCATTAAAGACAGAAGAACATATAACTGAAGTGTGAGACCTTGAAATGTTGCCTGACTATTTCAAGGATAGTCGAGGTGATGTCAATCTCAAAATGCTACCCAGCATAAATTTTTGGTGTTCTCTACTGGGAACAACCATATCTAAGTATGGAAGACAGATCTAAATTATTGACCAGATATTTAAGTATAAATTGAATTATGTCAACATCAATCACTTAATGAATTAATCATTTATTGGTACCTTCAGTGGTCTAGGCACAGTAATTGGTGCTAGAGATATGAAGACAAAAGTGAAACAGGAGTTTTTATTTGATCCTAGAAATAGTAGGGAACCTATAGAGTTAATTGAATAGGAAGCGACATGGTTAGACATATGCTTTAGGAAAATCGTTTTGGCAGCTGCATATAAGAGAGATTAAAGTAGGTAGAAAGATGCATGAGGCAAAAACATGAGTTAGGATACTATTTTAATAGGTCAATTAAAAGGGGATCAAGTCCTAAGCTGTGGTGATGACTATGTGGAGGGAAAGAAAACTATCTAGGGAAGAGATAGAAATGAAGTTGTAATAGCAAAACTTGGCATCTTCATGGATTTGTAGCGTGAGTGAAACTGAGGAGTTAAGTACATTGAAATTGCGAACCTGGATGACTGGAAGGATGGTACTATCCTTGACAGAAGTTTGTACTAAGCGGAGTGCAGAGGTGAGTTCCATTTTGTACATGTGTTTAAAATATTGATAATGTATCTATTTCAATATATTCAATAGATAGTTGGTGATGTGAGACTGGCACTCAAGACAGAGAATTAGAGTTGTACATATAGATTTAGGAATTATGGACATTGTCATGACAATTATACCCCTAGGTACTGATGAGGCTAGTAAGTGAGTGTAGAGAGAGAAAAAAAAAAGAGGCAAATGATGGAGCCCTGGTGTATACCCACAGGCTAGGGACAGGATAGTGTTGCAACAATCTTCAAGCGGCTGCTGAAGGGGTGTAAGATCCACCACTAATCAGCACACAGAAAGCTGACAACACAGGTTCTTTTGATCTGCTTTACTAAGGAAAGCAACGCTAAGGGGTTAACAATCTTACTTTAATCCAGCATACAAATATCATTCACTTAGTTCAGGGGGAAAAGCCAACCCCCTGACCTTCAGAGCAAATACAAACAAATTACAAACCAACAGACAGACCTTGTTTGATTCAAATCTCAATGCATACTTAACCAGAGTTTAACAAAGTCTGAACATCCGGGTTTACAAGCTGGAGGGCTCTTAACTACAGCTGCCCAGAGTCTCCACACCAACACACCTCCAAGAGTGAGAGCCCCTGCAAATAGCTCTGTTCTAGCTTTTTATACCCTCTTTACTCATCATCAAATGTCATCTGAGTGACCAGAACTTAGGCTCCTACTATTCGTTCTGGTCTTAGCAACTCCCCTTAGGACCCTGAGGGCTTCATGCCCACATAGGCTTAGCACCTAGTAGACAGGGATTTGGGCCTGGGGTTTAGCACCTAGTAAGACTCAAAGATGCTTAATCCTTTTAAGACAGTAAGACATTACAGATAGATATGATGATCCAACAAAGAAGGTTGAGGAGTGCTCTGACAGGTAGAATGAGAACTAAGAAGAGTGTCATAAAAAGGCAGAGGACAGAGAATAGAGAAGATAGAAAAAATTATGAAATGTTACAGAAAGATGAAGAAGAATGAGAACTGAGAAAATTTCATCAGATTTGTCAATTAAAAGTTCATTGGTAACCTTGGAAATAACAATGTCATTTGAATGATGAGAGTGGGAATCAGATTGGATAGTTGAGAAATAAGTGAGAACAGAGAGAATGGAGATAGAAAGTATGGATAGCTTGTTATAAGAACTTGGCAGAGAAAGGTAAGTGAGATACAAGATAATAGCTTGAATAGAGGATAGCATGCGTTTAGTGATTTTTTTTTTCAATGATGAGGTATCCATAGCCAGCAGAGACAGAACCCAAACCAAAGTGGAAGAATAGATAAAGAAGGATTTGATTATGGGAATAATATGCTGGAGAAGAGAGAAAGAGATGAGAGCAAGGGTACATATATGAGGGTTTTATTGTTGTTCAGCCATTTCAGCCATGTCCAACTCTTTGTGAACTTATTTCAGGTTTTCTTGGTAAAGATACTAGAGTGGTTTGCCATTTCCTTCTCTGGCTTATTTTATAAATGAGGAAACCTAGGTAAAAGGGGTTAAGAGATTTTCTCAGGGTCACTTAGCTAATAAGTATTTGAGGTCACATTTGAACTCATGTCTTCCTGACTCTAAGCCCTGTAGTCTGTCTACTGTATCACCTGCAGGAAGGTTAACATTGGCAAATAGAAAGACTGTCTCATCATTAGGATTGGAATAAAGGTCGAGAGAATGGAGGTATGACAATAATGTTACTAGCTGCTGTTGTGGCTAAGACCAATCACACCAGCATACAGGAGAGCTGCTAGCATAGGTTCTTTGATCTACTTTTCTAAGGAAAGCAACTTTAAGGGGTTTATAATTTCACTTTATGTAAACATACATACATACATGCATATATATGCATATATCTACATACACACATATATGTGTGTATATATATGTATATACATACATATATATGTGTGTATATATATATATATATATATATATATATATATATATATATATATATATTATTCACTCAGTTCAGGGGAAAAATCAGCATCTTGAACTTCAAAAAAAATATAAACAGCAATTACAAGCAGAAATTATATAAACAGAGCAAAATAACACAAATCAACTGATAGGCTTCTAGCTATCTGACCTATACATAGTTACCAGAGAGAGAAACACCAATATCTGGGTTTTCCAAAGCCAGGGGGCTCCATGACAGCTATCCAGAGTCTTGTCTGGTCAAATCACATACCACTCTTCCAGTGAGTGAGCTCCAGCAAACTCTCTCCTCCAACAGTTCTGAGAGTTCTAGCCATTAAGCTGGAGTATATATATCCTTTTTCAGGGCCTGAGGGCTTCACACCTCTTCTGATCTAATTAGGAAAAGGGTGTGAGCCTTCCTACAAGACTCAATAAAAGTCACTTGATTGCCTTGGTGCTGAGAAGCACTCCAAAAGAAAAAACAGTAAAAAGTCCCACTTGGCTTACCCTTACAGGAGACTTGTTGACATTTTATGAGATTCAGAACTAGGAAGAAGGAATACTTTTTTTTTCTTTTTTTTTCCAGTAGATTTTAGACCCAGGTCACTCACTGAAAGGAATAATTGTGAGGATAGTGTGGAAGTCTTGAGGACAGAAGAGGTTTGGAATAGTCAATTTAGGAATAGAGGATGAGTTGAGGGAAATAAAAATTCTATCTTTCTTCAAAGAGGGAACAGGTGAGATTAGATAACAGGAACAACAAAATAACCCCAGAATATTGGGAAACATTTTCTATATATTCATATACACACATAAGTATACATATGCCATGCATACATATGGGAAAATGGTACAGATGCAGAACAAACTAGGCTTAGAGTTGAATGAGTCCAGTCAACTGGATTACTTTCAGAAATTAAAAAGCTTCTATACTGACCCCCATTTTCCTCATGACAAAAAAGGGCCATTTTTAAATTTTATTGGTGTTACTATACGGCAATGTCAAATGAAGTATCATTGCCTGCAAATAACTAAAGATAAATATCATACAGAGGGCAATGGGAAAAGTGCATGGTGCATATAAGCTGATTAACATACACTCAAACAGGAACTTGAAAAAAGATTAGGAGAGAAGGGTGCCATCAAGAAATTATATAACTGGAAAGAGGATGGGCTGCTCAGGGGCAAGAAGGAGATTTGATAAGTGGATAGTCAGTATATTTCTCTATCTTGTTACCAGAAGAAAGTAGAGAAGGTCTTCAATTGGGCAGATTCCTTGTTGTGCATTTTTGGGTAAACATGGACAAAAGTTATACAGGATGAGCAAGGAATGGATGAATAGTCATCTATATCAGAGGTATCAAATATATGGCCAATTGACCACACATGGTCTGGAACGCTATGGAGTGCAGCCAGAATCCAATTAAAATATCATTGGGAAATAAGTAACAAAATAAAATACAATAAATAGATAATATTAAATTTAAAAATTAAACCAATATGCAACCTACAGGGTCCTTATGTACAGTTTAAGGTTCCTCCTCCCCAATTCTATTTGTTTGTTACCAGTAATCTAAGTCATGGCAAGGAACTGTGTTGCTGAGACCACAGATGCTTTTGAGTATATTAAGTATATTGTTACTTTACTTCAATTAACAATTTCACAAAAATGTATTACATATCTACCATGTGCCAGAAAGTATTGTTTGGTATTTATATATACACACAATACACACATAGTATACACATACATACATGCTTACAGACAGATACAATGCATGTGTATACATATATATGTATATACACATATACGTATATATATGTGTGTGTGCACACACATATATAATTATATCCAAAAATCTTATTTTGGCATAATAGGACCTGATTTCTGGTCCATTAATCATGAAGAGAGACAATATGTCCTAGTGAATAGAAAGCAGGTTTCACAACCAGAAAGACCTGGTTTCAAGTCCTGCCTTAGGTGCATATTGGATGTGTGACCTTGGGCATGTCACTTAAACTATAAGTGCCCCAGTTAATATATATTGCAGAGAACAATCCAGCATTTAAAAATGGGGGTTCTTCACCAGTATGTAGTTAATTCTAATGAAATCATAAGTCTAATCCTAATCCCAATCTTATGGGCCTCATTTACAACTTCTTGTGGAAAGTGGCATTAAAATCATTGAGGTAATTTGATTGCTATAGTTCTGTACTAAATACAAAGTCAGCAGTGGAGCTTGGGGGGACTTTGAAGGAAACACAGATGATTCCACAAAAAAAGAAAGGATGATGGCCTAATGGGCTAAAGTAGAACTCTGAAGAATGCTTTGTTGAAAATCACAACTCTGGAGGGAGAGTGTAGGGATTCTTTGTGTATTTAAGTCCTTCAAGATATCATTGAGAGAAGATTAAGCATAATTGTTTTGGTTCAATTTGTGTTGAAATAATAGGACTTGATTGCTAGATTATTGCTTTGCAAGTAAAATCTTCTAATCTAAGCATTTGAAAACCCCCCAAAACATTATATAACAATATTTGTCTCTTTGAAGTGTGTATCAGTGACCTCCTTATTTCATCACTGGTACTAAATAGTCAAAGTTCTTAGTTTTATTAAATAAGTGTTGAACGTTTAACTTTTGCCAAGTTTTTGCACTTGGAGTTTCATAAACAAATGAAAGCATAGGTTTGGATACATAGATATATACATAATGATGAGAGGACATGTATGTACATACACATACACACGTGTATATGTGTACAAATATATATGTATATGCGTATATACACACACATATACATTTCTAAAGTTGCATTTTGTTTTTATTACAGTTTAGTTGGGTTCAGAAATGTAGACGAAGTCTATGTCTTTAATAATAACAGCTAACATTTCATAGCACTTTAAAATTTATAAATCATTTTACATATTTTATTTCATACAAATTTGAACCTTAAAAAATCCCTGTAGAGTAGGGCCCATGATAATCCCAATTTTACAGATAAGGACAATGAAGCTCAGAATAGTAAAGCCACTTGCTCAGGGTCACACAGCTAAAAAAGAAGTGAGGCCAGATTCATTGTATTTCTTTCAAAAGCCAAGTTCAAGGCCTTCTCCACTGTGCCATGTTGCAAATGCATGCTAGGAATAATGATGATGATGATGATGATGATAAGAGCATATAATGCTTTAAAGTTTATCAGGTGTTTTATATGTATTATCCCTTTTGAAACCTCACCATAATGGGGCAGATCATTCTGGGTTGTCTTTGAAGGTTTTGTACCAGGAGAGTAAAAGGCTTGTTACTTCTTTTCTTGCTACAAAATGTTTAATTATGGTCCTGGTGACAGATATTATGTCTGATATCTGAGAACCAGTCTAGCTAATTTTGGAGAAGTTTTTCAACAAATGGCTGGCCCCCAAGTTATGTACTTTTTACTGAAAGCAGTACACAAATAGCAAGAACCCTTGTAGGGTCATGAAATACTTTGGTGGAAGGACTACTCATAGCAGTAAAAATATGTCTTTTCAAGGATTAATGAAGTACACAATGCCAACCTGAAATACTTACAATGGATCATAATATTAAAAAAGTCAAATTTTTAAATATGTCTGACTCATAGATTGGGAGGTATGAGAAAACCTACTTTAATAATAGTTCATTTGAAAAAAAAATCTGTTCATTTGACTGAGAGGCAAGGAAGCACATTCTAAAACCTAAACAGAAATCCTGGCACTGCACCTTACTACCTGTGAGAAAAGGCATTGAGGGAAATAATTTGATATCCATGGATGCTGGTTTCCTTATCCATAAATGAAAGGATAGGACTAGTTGACCTAGGGTTTTAACTGACTGCAGGTTCTACAAGAGTCAACAACACAATGGAGTCACCTAAAACTCTAAACTAGTAATAGGTGGGAAAAAGGTATGCTAGTAATATCTGGGGTTGAAAATATGGTATGGGACTGGAAAGCAGTAACTGGCGTGAGCTCCCCACCAAGTCCCTCCAAAAACCTGTAAAAAAATGGCTCTGAACCAATTCTAGAACTGCAGAACCCACAAAGTGGCAGAGGGAAGCAGGGCTCCAGCCCAGGACAGCCTGGATGGTCTCGGGGTAAGGTCTGTCCCAAACGGAACTCCCAGCCCCTGGCTGAGGGGAGCGGAGCTGAGCCAAGCAGAGCCCAGCGCGTGGCAGACCGCTGACCGACGAGACCAGGAGTGGAGCCAAGAGTGCCCTAGCATGCTGAATTACTGAGCTGTGGCATGTACCAGACCTCACAACCCACAAACAGCAAAGACTACACAGAAGGTTAGTGGGAAAAGCTGTGGGACATGACTGAGTTTGCGGTTCTGCTTCCACCCCTGAGGCAATGGAGGCGGGGCAGCTTTAGAAATTCAGCTGCAGTTGCTTCTGGACCCAGGCCCACTTGGGGGGAGGAATGAAGTGGCTAATCAGAGCAGGAGTGCAGAGCCTGCTGAAGATTTAAGCCCAGTCTGGGTTGGGGGTTCTTGGGGAAGGAGGAGTGCTGGTGAGGCAGCGCATCTGCCCAAGCGTGGAACATAGAACTCTTTAGTCACACCC
>JAQQSZ010020151.1:0-10205 GCA_028646595.1 Phalanger gymnotis
GGTTAAATTTTCGGTGTGACCATTTATACCTCAGAAATCTGCAAAAACTACAAATAAAAGCTTGATTTATTGTTTTGTTGACTGTCTAGAATTAAAAAAGTGATGGAGAGAATGGTAGTAATGTTGATTAAACTTCAATGTGTATTATACATATATGTGTGTGTGTGTGTATGTGTGTGTATATGCATATATATGTATATATATATGTATGTATATATACCTCCCAAAAAAAGCTGATTGTTAAACTTTTATCAGCACACCCCTAAGTCTAATCCATAAATGAAAGACATTCCCCTCTACAACATATCAGAGAAGCGGTCCTCCAGGCTTTGCTTGAAGACCTCCAATGATGGGAAAGCCACTATCTCTCAAGGCAACCAATTCTATTTGGGGATATCTCTAATCATCAGGATCCCTCCCCCCATCACCCTTCACAATGAACCACCATGTCACAAATCATTTCTTACCCTGGAAGTTCACTTTGTACCTGCAGCCTCCTCACCTTGGAAGTTCACTTAGATCTTGGCCTTCTCACACTGAAGTCCTTGAGGCTCCTTCCTTTGATTGATAGGCTCCTCCCAGAAACCCCATTTTAAGGAAAGTGCCCAGGCCAACCATGTAGGTCACCTCGTTCATTCTTCTCCGTAATCCATTCCTAACTCCCGAGGCTTTCTTCACCATATTCCCCACTGGTTCCCTCCTCTACTTTTGAGCCTCCTTTTATGTGCTGTATTCTCCTACTGGGGAGCTAGGTGGCACAGTAGATATAGTGCTGGCCCTGGAGTCTTGAGTTCATATCCAGCCTCAGACACTTACTAGCTGTGTGAACCTGGGCAAACTTAACCCTGTTGACCTCAGTTTGCCTCAAAATAAGCTGGAGAAAGAAATGGCAAACCACTCTAGTATCTTGGCCAACAAAATCCCACATGGGGTCACAAAGAGTCAGACAGGACTGAAACTACTGAACAATTCCCCCATCAGAATATTAGCTCCTTGAGGACAGGGACTGTCTTTCTTTCTGGTTCTATTGGTATTTCCAGTGCTTAGCATAGTGCCTGGAACATAGCAATCACCTAGTAAATGCTTGTTTATTTGTTGACTTGAATTGAATAAACTCCCCTTGTTGATCTGAGTTCTGCCCTTTGGCACCAGGCAGAACAAATCTAATCTCTCTTCTACAAGACAACCTTTCAGATACTTGAGGTCAACTATTATAGTCCCTCCTGAGACTCCTCTTCTCCTAGATGTGCATCCCAGTCCCTCCAACCAATCTCAATATGTCTTAAGGTTGTTGCATTCAAACCTCTGTGTAAAGAGCTCAAGAAATGGGGGCAAGGAGAAGTCTATGTATGAGGAAAGTCACAATAGACTTTTTTGCCTCTCGTCACACCCATCACTCCATCTCCTGTTTCTGTGTCTTTTCACCATCATGCCAGGATGGTGTGCCCTCATCACATCTAAATCCAAGAATCCCTTCTTCTTAACTTCTTTATTTCTATCTAAGCGTACCACCATCTTCTCAGTCACCTAGGCTTACAGCCTGTCAACCTCAACTCTTCACTCTCTTTCACCCCCATATCCATTCAGTTGCCAAATTCTGTCAATTCTACCTTTAGAGCATCTCTGATATATACTACCTTCCTCCTCTCAAAGGAAGGAAGGGGATGTCACCATTCTGGTCCAGGACCACATCACCTCATGCCTGGACCATTTGATTATTTTAATATCCTGATGTTTGGTCTCCTCAAGCCTCTCCTGACTCCAGTCCATCCTTCACTCAGCTGTCAAATTAATCTTCCTAAAGCCCATTTCTGGCCATGTCAAACCCCCCCCCCATTCAATAAAAACTCCAGTGGCTCTCTTACCTCCAAGATCAAATGTCAGTTCTCCTTGGCTTTCAAAGTCCTTCATAACCTGGGCCCTTCCTACATTCCCAGGCTTTTTACACTTTGTCACACATGCACATACACACATACTTATACATACTCTCTGAGATCCAGTGATACTGACCTCCTTGCTGTTCCTTGCACACAGCACTGCCTCTCCTAACTCAGGATATTTTCACTAGTCATCCTCCATACTTGGAATTCTCTTTCTTCCCAACTCCATCTTCTGGCACCCCTGGCTTCTGTCAAGGCCCAGACTACATCCCACCTCCTATTAGAAGCTTTTTCCAATCTCCATTAATGCTAGTGCCTTCCTTCTGTTGACTAACTCCAATTTATTCTCCATATTGCTTGTTTAAACTCAATTATTCGCATGTTGTTTCCTCCATTAGACTGTGAGCTCTGCTACAAGTTATTTTAACCTTATCCATAGAATTAAAAGACTTCTCAAGAGAACTAGACTCAATAAAATAAAAAATCAATTTGCAGTTAATCTGATCGATTCACTTGTTGATTGAACTACCTCGTTAGTGTAATTCAAGACAAATGACAAGTCCTCAATGACATTTTTTTTTGTTCAGACCAAATTTCATTGGTGATTTCATCGGTAAAAGGTGCTTTCAGTGGGAAAACTTCCTCTGTAATTTAGATTGCCAGCCATTCTGTGAGTCACTGAATAGCTGTTGCCTCAGACAAACTGAGGCCTTAATTTAGAAAGGCCAAGGTCATACACTGCACCCTGGGCCATTGCCAGCTGTCTTGACTTTTGTCTTTCCCCTGGACTTTGATGACTAGAAGAGAAAGTGAGGCTGATGACGCTGCATAGCTCTGACTCACGGAAATCCAATTCACTCACAGGCCAAGACATCGCCCTTTGGACATCATTGATGTTCCTTGAGAATGAAGGATGAGCGATAACAATTATTTACTGCCTTAGAATGCTGCTTGGGGCACCAGGAACTTCAGTGGCTTTCCCAATATATGCCAGGGGCGGGACCTAAATTCGTGTCTTCTTTCTCATTGGCTCTTTCACCTCTCTACTGCTCTGGCTCGTGTTGGATGTTGTTACACATAATTCAGTTAATTAACTACACTGGGTAAATAAAATTGGGATATGGGGCAATGGAAAGAGTCTAATAACAAAAGACAAGAGGCCCAAGGTTTTGTCCTGACTTTGCCATTGTGTTATCTTGGACAAGTCACTTAATCTCCATGAGTCTCAGCTGCCTTCTGTATAAAATGAGGCATAAGCCTAACATGGATCTGTGAGCTAGAAGAAACCTTAGAGATCATCCTGCCCAAACCTTCCGACTCCCAGTTCTACATTCCTTCCATTATATCAGAGATGTCAAAGACATAATCTAATCTATGGGCCACCTTTGGCCCGTAATATTCTCATGTGGCCCAAATCAGATAAAATGTATTGGAGAAATTTTTAACCAAAATAAAAAAAACACAACAAAACATATATGATATTAATATGTGGTTTTCTAAGTTAATTTGTTCCACAGGCATCCTTATGTACCATTTGGTGGTCTTGTTTCTATCTGAATTTAATATGACTGTACTGCCACATATTGTCTCTTAAGTGAGAATCTCCTACAAAGCATCAGAATTTGGAAGCCCCATCTGGTCTCTCAGTTCCGAATTTATGTCTCCCTATTGTCCAACACCCACTGCTTTTCTGCTGACCTGCTGGAGAACACGAGACTTCCCAGCCAAAGCAGTAGTGTGCTCAGCAATGCCTCTCTGCGATGCTAAAGAGATCTCCTGCTTGGGGAAGTCAACAATAGGATACACCTAAAAGAGAAAAATAAGCAACGAATAAAAGTAAACAGGTTCATACCTTAAGTTCTCTTTGATTTGAGGCAGGAATGTTAAAGTTCTTCAGATACTCAGAGGGTGTCATTTGGAAAAGGGTCGAGACTTGCTTTGTTTTGCCCCAAAGGGAAAAACCAGGAGCAATGAACAGAGGAGAATAAGAAAAGAAGAAAGAGGAGGAAGAGGAGGAGGAGGAGGAGGAGGAGAACAATTAGCATTAAAGTTTGCAAAGCACTGTATGTGGAAATGAAGGAAGAAGTAGTGGCACCTGTACCCCATTCGGTCAAAACACCAATATTTTGGGATCATATTTCAGAATTGTTCTGTTCATCTGAGATAAGGGATGTAATGGACATTTGGTTTAGAAGAACTGGGCTCAAGTCCTAGCACTGTCACCTAACAGCCTTGAACTTCTGGCCCTGTCACTTACCTGCTGTAAGCCTCAGTTTATAAAATTGAGATAATACTTGCACTCTCATAAAGCTGTTTTGAGGTTAGTTATTTGTAAACAGTAAAGGAATATACATATGTGTGTATCTATATATGTCTATATATATATATATCTATATATGTCTATATATACACATATACATATGTGTATGTTATATATGTGTGTGTAGATAGATAGATAGATAGATAGATAGATAGATAGATAGATAGATAGATAGATAGATATACCTTCTTTCCTTTTCCCTTTCATATAATGGCTGGGCTAGCATGAACCTATATAAGCAAGGCTGACCTTACACAGAAACAAAATGGGTGGTCACCTAAGTGTTTCAATGTGAAGAGCACTGAAGGTCCGCTACATTTCACCAAAAACAAAAACTATCCCTCCAATACTTGACCTTACTTTGTGCTAAGCATTGTTCTCCCCTTGGAATCCTCTTTCAGACTTAGCTTCCTTATCTGTGGTATGGGGAATAACTCAAATTTCTAAAGACCTTTAGGGTTGTCAAAAAGTTTCATCCTCGTTCATTCACAATAATCCTGTGGGGTCAGCAGACAAGATGTTATCATTCCTGCTTTCCAGATGAGGAATCTAGAGTGAAGATTTGCTCAATGTCACACAGCTATTAAGTGGCCAAGCTATTTCTGCAACCCACCTCTTCTGACTCCAAAACCGGTGTTCTTGTCTATACCCCATGCTGCCTTTAGGAGAATCCCTGCATTACCCACCTTCCATGACTGTTGTGTCAATAGATACAATGTATAGGCAAATAACTAGCATTTGTATAGTGCTTTAAAATGAGCAAAGAATTGTGAGCACCTTTTCTCAAAGGAGAGAATATGTAATGATATCTAACAAAATTACACACACACACACACACACACATAAAGCTTTGTCAACTTTCAAGCATTATCTAAATGTTAGCCATAATTATCTCATATAATTCTCATGACAACCCAATGAGGAAGGTGCTATTATTATCCTCATTTTTCAGATGAGAAACTGAGTCTGAGAGATGTTAACTGACTTGTTCTGGCTCAAACAGCTAGAAAATATCTGAGGCAGGATTCAAACCCAGGGTAACTGACTCTAAGTACAGTCTATTCATGACACTGTGCTGCCTTCACATGAACACCCTTTGTAAACTAGGAAGTCCTATATAAATGCTGCTGCTGCTACTGTTGTTCTGCTTTTTCTCCTCTTTTAGAAGTACAAATTTTCCTGGGAATAGGAGTACACTGAGTTATTCAATTCTTTATAATGATTGTGTTTTGCAGTGACATTCCACCTTGACTAGAGGAATCCAGGCTTCAGGAGACTGATGGGGAATGAAGACAAACAGTAGGCAATGAAAATAGGGGGAAACTTAGAAAAAAAAGGGACAGACCAATCTTACCATCTTGACTATTTGTCCAAAGGCTATCCCTGTATGTTAGCTTCCTCTCCTTATGCAAGATTCTGAAAGGCCCGGAGAAATTCATAGTTTTTTCACTCAACAAAGCCAACAAAAACCCTTGATTCCTCTCCAATCCCAAAAGGCCACATTTCCTTTCAGTCACTCAGTCAAAGAGGCAGGTTTAAGCATTTACTAAGTGCCAGGCCCTTGCTCAGCTCTGGGAATACAAAAACAGTGAAAACATCTACCCTACCCTTGAGGAGCTCACATTAATGGGGGAAGCAACATGAAAACAATGAGATACATACAAGATATACAGAATGCAAATTGGAAGTGATTTCAGAAAGGACACACTAGCAATGGAAGGGACAGAAAAAGAATTATTGCAAAAAGTAAGATTTAGTTAAATCTTGAAGAAAGCCAGGGAATCTATGAGGTACAGATGGGGAGAGAGAACTTTTCGGACATGGGGGACAATCACTGGAGACTTGGAGAGTATGATGACATGTGTGATAAGCAGTGAGAAGTCCAGTTTCAAAAAAGAAAGAAAAAAAAAAGAAAAATTGGGTGCAATAGAAAGATGGGTTTTTAAAAGACACTTCGCTTTACTTTCTTCTATCTGTCCTCACCATAACATTTTCATCCTTAAATATATTCTCTCCTCTGACTTTAACCAACAGCTCCTCTGGGAAGTTCACATGGTGCTCAGTGACAAACTCAAACAGGCTGTTTTTCCTGGAAGAGGAGAACAAAAGCCTGGTGGTTATGACTGGAATTTCCAAGAATTTTCTGAAAACTACATTATTGGTTCCTTCACTAACCTTTCATTGGCTAAATCTATACTGAAACTACTGCTCTTTCTCGAAGTACTTTGGCCAAAAGGGATTCAAAACTCTCTCACAAAAAGTCTATTCTGATGGAAATTTATCTGATGGTACTAATATCAAGTTCCCTAAAACATCAATAAACCACAGAGAATGCAGAGCAGAATTACAAAATCAAAATAACCAAACATACTCCCATCCCTGCCTCTCTTCACCTCAAGCTTTAATGATGGAAGGAAAAATCATAAGATCACAGATTTACAACTAGAAGAGACCCTAAAGGCCTTTTAGTCCAACCTTCTCATTTTATAGGTGAGGACATTGATCACACAGGTAATAGGTAGAAAATCCTGTATTTGAACCCAGGCCCTCAAATTCTAAATTAAGCACATTTTTTTTTCATTGCTTCACATTGCCATGAATAGTAGAGTTGTGCATTGGTGGGGGGAGAGTGAAAAAGAAAACTGAATATGCCTAGAGGTGGAGTGAATCAGGCTCTTTGAGCTTCAGTTTCTTCCTCCATAAAATGGGGGTAATAGTCTGCCTGCCTGGAAGAAGAGAGTAGATAAGATCTGTTGTTGATCCTTCCAGCTGTGAGATCAGAGCGTCAAAGATTTAGATTTGGAAGAGACCTACGAGATCTTCTAGCCCTTCATTTTTAGGTCATAAAACTGAGATCCAGAGCATTGACTCTCTGATTCCAAGTCTTGCACACTCAGCAATATATCTGGCACTAACCCAACATGTAGCAGTTAACTTGGAGGGATTCAGCACATGGGACATTTGTCCATAAAATTCACATATAACCCCCCAAGGAAAATAGGATGAAATAGTTAAAAAGGAAGTGAACTACTGAATTCATGGGTCCCTTAAGTGGTGAATCAATGGACACATGTAAAGGACCCATTCAAACCCTATGAGGAGGGAATTTTTTGGAGGGTAGAGAAAAGGATAAATTAATTTTTGAGGTTGGATTGCCTAGTCTAGCAAGTTACATTGGTGAAATTAACCAGTTTATTGCTAGGGTTTCACTTTACTCTGTGCTGGACAGGTGCTGGCAAGGTGGATTCTCAAAAGATACCAAAATACAGCCAGAACTTTGTCTCCTTTCACTACTCACCAGGTGATGACCAGCTGGATGAAGTGCAATAACTTTTTCTCTCCTTTACATGTTGCACAGGTCTTGTTCCCCCTTCCTGAACAGGTGCTGCACCTTTGGAAGGAAAATAAAAAGACTGTTAGTCACACAAACATGGATCATGATGTTTCTACTTACCTCCTGCTTATGGCCAAATATTATATTCTTAATACAGAGTTACTCATAGTCCTCTAAATTTGACGTTCAGCACCATGGCCAGAGGTTCAATCTCTCTTAGTATTATAACCATAGAAAGCAGTGGAACTAGCCCCAGCTAAACTGTGATATAACCATTATGGGATGTGGGTTTGGCATGTAGCCATAGGGGAAGGAAGCCACTTCACCTCTCAAGCATCATTTTCTTCATCAGTAAACTGAAGATCATGTAATAAATTAGTGGATCAGCTGAGTATGGTGTCATGATGCCTGTAATCTCTACTAAAGGGGAGATTGAAACAGGCTGAAGTTTCAGAATTCTGACACAAATAAAGTAGGGATAAAATCAATTGGATATCTAAACTAAGTCTGACACCAGTTTGGGCCTCCCCTAGAGCAGAGGGGCCACCAGGATGCCTAGGGAGTGAAAAAATTAGCTCAGATCAGGAAAAGAGCAGGTCACTCCTTCCAAGCCAACCAACATTAGAATTAAACTTAAATATGGCCTAGTGACCTTCCAGCATGGGTAAGATAAGGTAATCAAATTTCAAAAAATCAATGGCTTCCAATTTGTGGACTATAGACTCCTGGGGGAGGGAAAGCACAGTTTTTGCAAAAGACTTTAAAATTCATAAGTAAGAAAGCATACCTTCTGTCAACTGAACAAATGATGCAATATAGCAGCTAAAGGGCTGACTTTACATTCTAGGAGACCTGAGTTCAAGTCTTGTCTCTGTTACATACTAGCTGTGTGTGTGTCTGATCAAGTCACTTATTTACTCAGTTCCTGATGAGCTATCTAAGAGAATTATATCTATGGAAAGAATCCATTACCCAGGTGAACTCACAGGTGCAAACCACATAAAATTCACATATATGTTGCTATTTTGCAAATATGAATAAATCCTATTGTGATTAATAAAATATATAACTTAAAGTGTTAATGAATTCACAGTATCTTTCTCAGCATATGTTTCCTCAATCAATGGAACTATCATATAAGAATTTGTGATATTTTATGGCATTCAAAAGGGATCCTCATTCTTGTAAAGGTTAGAAATTGGCAGTTCCCATTTCAGTTGTTTCTGAAACTCAGGACTTTGCCACCATTCCTCACCTGCCCTCTCACCACAGAAATTCCCTCGGTGCTCAGGATCTTTTCACTTTAGAACATCTGTCTACAATTGTGGCCCTTTTCTCTCACTGGTGATTTCCTCCCAGGACCTCAATTTTGGGAACAGGCCCAGGCCAGCCATGCTTCATTCCTCACAAGACTCTGCTTTTGACTCTCCGGACTTTGCGACTATGCCCCCGATGGGTAGCCTCCCTTCAACTTTTTAGTTCCCTTTTATAAGTTGTCTGTGTCCTCCCTTACAATGCAAACTCATTGAGGAGAGGGACTATCTTTTTTGTTTGAATTTTTGTGCATTTAGCACAGTGCCTGGTATTCAGTAGTTGCATAATAAAAGCTTCTTGCCTTATTGCCTTGCTTAGATCATTTTTGAGGTTTCTTTCAGCTTTGAATTTCTGTACACAGGCATCTTCAGAAAGGCTAAAGAATATTTTATCTCAGAAGGAAATAAGACCAAAATTTAGAAAACCATGGCTAATAAAGGACTTGGTGAATATTAAACAATAAGGCAAAAAAGATTCAAATCAAGAGATACTCACTGAAGTTTGTACGGGCAATTTTGAGATAAGCTCCATAGGAGCAATTGCCATGTCTAATTCACTTTTCTATATCAAGCTTGCACTAGCTAAGTCAGTGTTTGTGGGAAGAAGGAAGGGGGGAAAGAAGGCAAGGAAAAAAGGAAAGAAAGAAAGCAGGAGGTAGAGAGGGATGAAGGGAGGGAAGAAGGGAAGGAGGGAGAAAGAAACAGAGGGAGGAAGGAGGGAAAGAAGAGAAAGAGGAAGGAAAGAAGGCAGGGAGGAAGAAAGGGAGAAAGGGAGGGAGTAAAGGAAGGAATGAAAGAAGGAAAAAGGAAGGAAGGAAGGGAAGAAGGAAGGAAGTGTAAGAAATGGGGGGAAGAGTTTTGTTTCCACAGAGTTAAGGGTGTCCTTCTCCCCCCTCTCCCCCCCTCCCCAGCTTTAGCAGAATGTAAGTCAGGTGACTGATTGGAACTACTTCCAATAAGAGCTCTGATCTAGCAGAAACCAGGCCTCAGGTCGGTCGGTCAGGTGAAAGGTCAGAGGCTTGTACGCATGATTAAATGAGCCATTTGAGGAAGGCATGAAGTAGACGGCGAGGGGGTTGTATCTGGACAATGAAAAGCCTGGCGGGAGATTCAAAGGTAAAGCCAATAAAAGGACTGGCCTCCATGTGAGTCTTTAGTACTTTCTCAGGGGATGTACCCATTTATTCAGGAGGAATAAATGTAATCTATAATTAAAACGTCCCTGGCTTCCCAATGAGTCTTGTTTATTCCCAGACAATGTAAGTATGTTTCTAATGGAAAAAAGGAAGGAAGGAAGGAAGGAAGGAAGGAAGGAAGGAAGGAAGGAAGGAAGGAAGGAAGGAAGGAAGGAAGGAAGG
>JAQQSZ010020152.1:0-10205 GCA_028646595.1 Phalanger gymnotis
AAATTGGAACACTGTTACATTGCTGGTGGAGTTGTGAACTGATCTAGCCATTTTGGAGAACAATTTGGAACTATGCCCAAATGGCTATAAAAATGTTCATATCCTTTGACCCAGCAATACCACTTTTAGGGTTGCATCCCAAAGAGATCACACAAGTGGGAAAAGGACCCATATGTACAAAAATACTTATAGCAGCTCTTTTTGTGGTAGCTAAGAATTGGAAATCAAAGGGATGCCCATCAATTGGGGAATGGCTGAACAAGCTGTGGTATATGAACATAATGGAATACTATTGTGCTATAAGAAATGGGGATGATACGGACTTCATAACAACCTGGAAAAACCTACATGACATAATGCTGAGTGAGTGGAGCAGAGCCAGGAGAACATTATACATAACCACAGCTATATGGATTCTGAGAGGACTAACCCTGACAGACTTTGCTCTTCTCAGCAACACAATGTGCAATGACAACACCAAAGGACTCACGATGGAGAATGCTATCTACATCCAGAGAAAGAACTATGAAGTATGAATGCGGATTCAGGCACACTTCATGCTCGCCTTTTTCTCCTCCTTTTTTTTCTCTCTTTTGCATCTGTTTTTGGGTTGTGTTTTTTTTTTTTTTGGTTCTGTTTCTTCTTTCTCATGATTCATTCCATTGGTCATAATTCTTCTTCACAACTTGACTAGTGTGTAAATTAATTCAATGCAAAGTTATACATGGAAGTTATACAGGATTCCATGCCATCTTGGGGCGGGGGAGGGAAGAAAATCTGGAACTCAAAATTATGTAGAACCATGTGTTGCACACTAAAAATAAAAAAATAAAAATAAAAAGGAAAAAAAAAAGAAGCATTATTGAAGGGAAAGGGTGTTCCTGCCCGGCATGTTGTCACTGGTTTGAAAGACAAATGTGGTTTTTGTCCACAAGGAAGAATAGAGTTGCCTGGGCCAACGGAGGGGAGCCTCACTGCCCCAGGCAGTGTCCCTGATGTGGAGAGGGGGAGGCAGGCAGGGGGATATGCCCTGTTGCACCTACGCTGGGCGGGGTTATAGAGGGACCAACCGTTTCAGAAACATAGGTGATGGCAGAGAGATAACTTAGAGGAGCTAGGGATGGAGATATCTGGGGAGCTCTGTGGATGTGACCATGGGTCAGCAAAAAGTGGCCTAGAAGCACTCAGCCAGTCACAGGCATGAAAGGAGAAACCATTTGAGAGACCCATTACTTCCAACAGCTCAGAGTCTGACCTCAGACTAAGCCTGGGAGAAAGTCAGCAAGCTAGCTGATGCCTTGGCTCTGAGACAGCAGAAGGAATCCTTTCCCAAAAAGATTATTGTAGGGTTTTTCTTTTCTTTCTCTTCTTCATTCTTTTCCTTTTTCTTCCTTCCTCTCTTCCCTTTCTTTCTTCTTTCCTTCTTTCCCTCCTTCCTCCCTCCTTTTCTTCTTTCTTCTCTTCCTTCCTCCCTCCCTTTTCTTCCCTCCCTTCCTTCTCCTTTTTGTTCCTTCCCTCTCTTCCATCTTTCATTTTCTTTATTTCTTTCCAATGGAGCTAAGCAATTTTCAAAGAAAATCACAGCACATGGAAAATAGCCCTAACTACAAAAAGGCACATCACCATAGTATAAACTAGGGCATGTTTCCTTTGGATGCATCCATTTAATCAATCATTCAGTTACTATCTGTTCATTGATTACTATTTCTAGGTTTGGGAAAGATACAGAGAAGTATATTGGTATGAAAGAAAAGAGTCAGAGACAGAGAGAACATCTCCAGGCTTTGTTATCCTTGATTTTCTTTCAAATTCAGCTCCAGTGGCACCTTCTACAGGAGGCCCGCCCTTCCCCCTCTAGCGCCTTCCCTTTCCAAGGTCACCTTGGGTCTTTGTGTGTTGCATCTATAAACTTGTTTTGCATATGATAATATTTGTATTTTAAATCTGCCTATTTACATATGTGTTGTCTCCCCTTAGAATGTAAGTTTCTTGAAGTCAGGGAATATTGGGCTTTTCTCTTTGGGGCTCCAACACTTAGCATAGCACCTCCTTAATCACTAAACATTGCTCTATTAATTTGAGCAACATGAATAGAAAGGGGAGATTCCCAGTGAGGCTCCATGAAAAATCTGATGCAAGAGAGACCCTGGTCACACAGTCCTCTGAGAGGGATAAGAGAAAGATCTGAGTAAGGCTTTGCCTGGCATATGTAAGGAGCTTGATAAACGTTTGTAACTTGATTATTTTCTTAAAATATATTTTATTTCTCTAAATATTTCCCAATTACATATAAACATTTTAACAATTTTTTAAATTCTGAGTTCCAAATTCTCTCCCTTAATCCCTCCCTGCCCCTCTCTTCTTGAGAAGGCAAGTAATTTGATAGAGACTATATACATGAAGTCATGCAAAATGTATTTCTACATTAATCATTTTGCAAAAGAAAATGCAGACAAAAAATAAAACAAGAAAAATAAAGTTAAAAAACACGCTTCCATCTGAATTCAGAGTCCATCGTGAATCCTTTGGAATTGTTTTGGATTATTGCCTTTTCTTCTAAAGTATTTGTTTATTTGTTTGTTTTTAGTTTTCAACATTCACTTCCATAAGATTTTGAGTTCTAAATTTTCCCCCTTCCTTTCCCCCTCCCCAAGACGGCATGCAATCTGATACAGGCTATACATGTACAATCATATTAGACATATTTCCACATTAGTCATTTTGTAAAGAAGAATCAGAACCAAAGGGAATAACCATAGAGGAGAGGGAGAGAGAGAGAGAGAGAGAGAGAGAGAGAGAGAGAGAGAGAGAGAGAGAGAGAGAGAGAATAGTATGCTTTGATCTGCATTCAGACTTGGAGCATAGTCTTGATCAGAGTGGCCAAGTCTTTCAGAGTTGATCATTACTACAGTATTGTAATTACTGTGTACAATGTTCTCATGGTGATGTTCACTTCACTTTGTATCCATTCATATAAGTCTTTCCAGGTTTTTCTGAAACCATTGCCATCATTTCTTATAGCACAATAGTATTCCTTCACAATCATGTACCACAATCTGTTTAGCCATTTCCCAATCGAAGAGTATCTTCTAAATTTCCAATTCTTTACCACCACAAAAAAAGAGCTTCTATAAATATTTTTGCACATATGAGCCCTTTTCCCTTTCTTTTGATCTCTTTGGGATACAGATCTAGTGGTGGTATTGCTGGGTCAAAGGGTATGCACAATTCGATAGCTCTTTCATGTAGTTCCAAATTGTTTTCCAAAAAATTGTTGGACTAGTTCACAACTCCACCAAAAGTGCGTCAGCATCTTGATTTTTCCACCTCCCTTCTGTCATTTTTCTTTTGTCCTGTTAGCCAATGTGATAGGTGTGAAGATTTGAATTTTTCTAATCAACAGCGATTTAGAACTTTTTTTCTTGTGACTCTGCATAGTGGTGGTAATAGTAGTAGTAATTATAATAGTAGAAGTAGTAGTACTGATAGTAGTAGTAACTATGTATGTATTATAGTTCCATATAGTCTTGTCAGAGTTCCCTCCTACATTGTGATTTTCACAAAACCCTGGGATGTGTCTTCCCCAAACTTTAACACACACACACACACACACACACACACACACACACACACACACACACACACACCGCCCTGGGGCCAAACTGAAAGTTCTGTACCTAGTGGGTTGTTGTTGTTTGATCATTTCAATCCTTTCTGACACTTTGTCACCCTATTTGAAGCTTTCTTGGCAAAGATACAGGAGTATTTTGTCATTTCCTTCTCCAGATTATTTTATAGATGAGGAAACTGAGGTAAACAGGGCAAAGCGACTTGACCAGGGTCACATGGCTAGTACGTGTCTGTGGTCAGATTTGAACTCAGGAGGATGATTCTTCCTGACTCTAGGTCCAGCACTCCATCCACTGAACCATGTAGCTCAGTATCTGAATGAAAATGAAAGTATAATAATATATCTGGGAGAACTGACTGAGTTTTATCCTTTAGGTGCTTAATAAACATTTACTGATTGATTTGAGAGGGGCAAGAATTCCCTCTCAGTCTTGAGAATGACCTGGGTAGCATCACCAACTTTAATCCTGAAGGCAGACTTTAGATGTGCCTGAAACTTTTTTTTAAAGACTGGGTCTCTCCATCTTTCTCAGCCTGGAAATGTGGGGGCCACTCTCAGGTCCCATCTCACTACAGATCAGCAGGGGAGCTTTGACCTGATCTTTCCAATCAAGGCTTGCAACCTGGTGACTCCCATTTCCTGAGAATCGCATATTAATGCCAAATACTGCAGATACCTCCTTGGCTTAGCCCACTCCAGCTGAGAATTCCTTAGGTCTAGCAATCTACTAGCTTAGTCTCTCCGGAGCTGGGATGACCATCTTTGCCCAGGCCACACTCTGCCCAGCTCTACCAGAGAGTTCTTCTAATGACCCATACAGCCCAGGAGAGACAAACTGAGGAAAGAGTAGGGAAGCCAGAATTGAGCAGCAGCAGTAGTAGTGGAGAGATAGCATCCCCAGCCATGCTCAGGACATAAATAGACATAGGAATTAACAGTGACGCATGAACAACCACCAAAAGAAGAAACTGAAAAGATGATGGTGAAAGGAGGGCTGAAGTATGGAATGGAAGAGGTTGAGGAGCGACCTTGTATCATGAAAAAATCTCAGAACAAAACACTCAAAGTAAAACTATTGGCTGCACCCATCTCTTCAAGGATGGAGGAAATTTACCCTCCAAAAGATCTGCTTTTTCCCCATCTTCCCCCCTTTATTCCTGACCAATTACAGACTATTATAGACAGCTTCTTTTTTTAATCTAAGAATTTTCTCCATCCTAGTTTTACTGCAAACATAAAGAGGGCTATCTAGCACTACATGAAACTTTAAATTAGGACAGAAAGCCAAACCCTTTCTGAATCTTAGGAATTTTCCTAACTGGGGGCTCTGAGCTATTGTGATTATTACTAAATACTTTTTTTTCCCTCTGATATAAACTCCATGAAACATCAGAGGAAGGGACCAGATGGACCTGAGAGACACAAAGAAATGCTGCTTGAAGATTCTGTGTCCTCAGCACTGTGGAGGAATCAAATCAAAAAAGCAACTATTAAGTGTGTACTACATCCCGAGATCAAATGATTTAATATTTGGTAAAACACACACTTAGAACAATGCCTGGAACATATGGAAGGCACTATATAAATTCTTACTCCTTTTTCTCCCTTTCCCAAGGACTATGCTAAGTCTTGGGGATACAAAGAAAAGGGGGAGGGAAGTGAGGGAAACAGTCCTTGTTCTTAAGCAGTAAAGGGGAAGATAACATTCAAGCAACTATGTACAAATGAGATATGTACAGAAGACAGGGAAGTAGACAGCCCAGCCCCTATGCCCTCCAGGAGAAGTTGTTGTGGTGAGAAAAGATACACACAGGAAATACATGAGTGGTCATACATCCTAATACAATATAGGATTTAGAGCCAAGATTGGTGAGTCTGGCTGTCAGTAATGTGAGAGTGTTGAGAAAATCACTGAGTTGATGTCATCAAAGACAGTTACCTGAAGGAAACACAATTTGAGCTGACCCTTGAATAACACATAGGATTTGAGTAGGCAGAGTGGGTGAGGGTGGCAGGCTATTTAGTACAGGAGTAGAAAGAGCCTGAGTAAATCTTGGAGTCAGGGGAAGACACATCCCAGGGTTTTGTGAAAATCACAATGTAGGAGGGAACTCTGACAAGACTATATGGAACTATAATACATACATACTTACTACTACTATCAGTACTACTACTTCTGAGGGTTTTGAGGAAGAGAAAGGATAAAGTCTTGTAGAGTATGCATTCTCAATTCAATTGGTCAAGCATTGATTATGCCCCTATTATATGCCAGGTACTATCCTAGAGAAAAATTAAAGAATTGTGCCTTTAAGGAGCCACAATTTTACTAGTGGAAAACATTATGAACATGTGGCACCCAAGACCAGAAAGATTACTTAATCTGGGGGAGTTAAAGGCTTTGAACGTCCTGCTGAGAAATATGGAGTTGCTGCTGTCAACAGGGAAAGTCACTGAAGGATTTTTGGTTGGGGCTGTGATGAGATCAGAGCTCAGTGTAAGGAAGGATTCCTCAGGGCTGAGTAAAGGATGGACGGAAGGAGGCTGGTGGAGGGAATGCCATTTCCTTAAACCATCACAAGAAGCCCTTGGGGAAATCAGGGCTTCATTAACATCATAAATACTTTCTTTTCATACTAATGGA
Organism: Phalanger gymnotis; assembly: GCA_028646595.1. Classification (NCBI taxonomy): domain Eukaryota; kingdom Metazoa; phylum Chordata; class Mammalia; order Diprotodontia; family Phalangeridae; genus Phalanger; species Phalanger gymnotis. The sequence continues at coordinate 6,273 of JAQQSZ010020152.1, forward strand.
ATAAAGCCACTATGATTGGCATGGATCACAAGGAGACCACTTAGAGGGGGTTTAAAGAAAATCACTGAAGAGAGAACATGAGACTGGCAAGTGATTTTGTAAGATAACAGGGCACAGAGAACAAGATGAGAAAGCCTTTCCTGGGTGAGCCTGGGCAAATCACTTAATATCTGTCTGCCTCATTTTTCCTCATCAGTGAAATGGGGATGATACCAGAACCTACCTCCCAGAGTTGTTAAGAGGATCAAATAATATAATATTTGAAAACCTTTTGTGACAGACATATGCTAGCTATCCTTATTTATATCTTAACTCAACATAGACTCAACATACAAGTCATCATCTTTCCCTCCCAAAACCTTCCCCCTTCCAAACTTCCCTTTTACTATAGAGGGCTGCACCATCTCCCCAGTCCGGAAACTAGGAGTCATCCTGGACCCCTTACGCTCTCTCCTCACAGTTCTAATACAGTGCCAAGGCCTGTCAATTTCACCTCTTCAATATCTCTTGTCGATTTCATCTATGCAGTATCTCTTGTAGCTTTCACTTGTGAAGTGTCCCTTGTAGATTTCACCGCTTGCACCATCTGCAGCATCTCTGGTCCATTTCATCTCTGCCACATCTCTGGTCAGTTTCAACATCCCTTGTTGAATTCGCAGCTTCTCTCTAATACATCTCTACTCTGACCCTGCCCCCACCCTGTTTCAGACCCTCATCACCTCACACCTGGACTATTGCAATAGCTGCTGGGGTCTGCCTGACTTCAGTCTCTCCCCACTCCTGTCCTTCCTCTATTCAGTCATCAAAGTGATTTTCCTAAAGCATAGATCTAAGTCACTGCCCCCTACTCAAAAATTTCCATCATCTCCCTATCCTGGATTCAATGTAAAATTTTCTGCCATTCAAAGCCCTTCATAACTTGGCTCCTCCTCCCCTTCCAGTCTTCTTACACTTCTCTCATTTCTACATAATCTGTGATCAGTGACTGTTCCTCCAAAGAGACATTCTATCTCCAAGGCATTTTAACTGAATATCTTCAATACCTGGAATATTCTCAGCTCTCTTGCCCATCCCCCACCTGCCCTGGTTACCTTTCCAAAGCTAAATCTAAAATCCTCCTTTCTACAAGAAGCTTTTCCTGATACCCATTAATTCTAGTCCCTCCTTTCTTGGTTATGTCCAATTTATCATGTACATATCTTGTGGTATACAGTTGTTTGTGTGTTGTCTCCCCCATTAGATTGTAAGAGCCTTGAGGGCAGGGCTGTCTTTTGTCTCTCTTTGTATCACAAATGCTTCGCACAGTGCCTGGCATATCATTAGCATTTTAAAAAATGTTTATTAACTGTAAATAATCTAAAATAAAGGAAGTCAGGATTAGCAGGGGACCTTGGAACACAGAATATAGAATATTAGAGTTGGAAAGACCTTGGAAGATAGAACACAAGATTTCAGAACTGGGGGGAGGGGACCTTAGAACACAAAATACAACATGTCAGAGGTGGCAGGGGCCTCGGAACATAGTGGGGAAAGGGAATACGTTTTTATTAAGCACCAGCTAGGCACTATGCTAAGTGCTTTACAAATATTATCTCATAACAATCCTGAGAGATAAGTGCTGTTATTATCCCCATGTTACAATTGAGGAAATTGAGGCAGAGAGCAATGAAGTCACTTGTCCAGGGTCACATAAGTCTAGGGCAGGATTTCAACTCAGATCTTCCTGACTCCGAGACTAGTGATCTATCCAATGTGGCACCCCCTAGCTGCCACAGATCATGGAATGTCAGAGGGGAGAAGTACCTGAGAAAATAGAACTCAATAGGGTCTTAGAAGTCATCTAGTCATTTTGCCGTGAAGAAGCTGAAGCCCAGCGAGAGGAAATGTCCTGCCCAGGATCTCACAGGATATTGATAGCAGAGTCATGACCAAGTCTCCCAGTTCTCTCTCTTCCCACAACCCCCCACTGCCTAAGAAAGGATACTTAGCAATAGTCTGGTCTAACCCTTTTTTAATTCATTTGAAGCCCATACAATGACTGGAACTAAGATCAAAGATGTAGAGATGGGAGGGACCTTTAGAGGCCATCTAGGCCCACCTTTTCTTTTTACAGATGGGGAAACCGAGGCCTGGGGAGAAAAGAGGCTGTTCCAAGGTCTTCCAGGGAGTAACAGAGTCAAGACTGAAGCCCAGGTGTCTCTGACTGTAATTTCAGAATTCTTTTCCAGCCCTCATCCTCTAGACCTGCTCTTGCTGAAGAATCTTCTCTGGGGTATCAGCTATAGCTGTGAGATTAAAAATGGCCTGCAATTAGCTGTGAATGGTCCAGGAGCTAGTGCTCTCTAAACACACTTAAGGGTGCTTGAAAAAGAGTGCATCCCCTTAAGTGGTTTAAACATTCTTGGGCAGTACTTAGCAAACCCTTTCTCCCCTGCATAGTAGAGAAGGCTAGGAAGGTTGGGACCTCCCATCCCCGCATCAAAACCTCCCTCTGCACAACATGGCTAGTATTTACCTTCTGTTCTGGTTTATTTTATTCTATCCTGTTCAACTAGTGTTATTGAACGCCTACTCTTTGCAGGTTAGGGATACAAGTAGCCCTGGCAGCCTTCTGAGCTCTGGGCATCGAGGTATGCAGGATTATTACACCCATTTTACAGAGGAGCAGAGGGGACAAACAGAGGGGCTATATCACCAGTCAGGATCAGAGCTGAGCCCTATAGCCATGTGGTTTGACCCAAGTCCCAGGTTTCTCCTGCATATGAACACTAAATGGGCCCTGAGGGGTCCAGTCTCAGCCTCCCTCTCTGTGGGCCTCCGTGGATGACCTGGCGTGATCTTCCAGTCAACAACTGAGAGCGGGAAGCTTGTTGGAGCAAAGGTTGGGGCCGAAAGGCATAAATTCACCCTCTGTGATGAAATGTAACAGGACCTGAGAAGTTTCCTGCAATCTGCCATGAGGTTACAGGAATAAACAATTCCCCACTCTCACAGGCAGACCGACTTGATTTCGTCAATTGTTCATGGAAAAAACTAAAGCCCACAGGTCGCTGGTGGGACAGCCTTCTGCCCAAAGGGTGGGCAGGCCTTCAGCCATGAGGGAACACAATCCCCATTCTTCAGAGGTTCAAGCCCCACCGGGACCCTTCTGGCCCAAATGCATGCTCCTGAAGGAGGAAGCACATGAGAAAGGGCCATCCAGAAGCCAAAGGTTAGACTCAGGGCCCTATCCCCTTCCCCCAAAAATGGAAAGCCCCAACCCTATTCCTTAGCTTCCTTCAGTCTCTGAGCTCCAGGCTTCTCAGGCAGTTTGAGCCCCTCCCCCACTACCCAGGAGCTGCTCCCAGGTAGGGTAGACAGGAGAGCTCACTGCAGGTTGCTTCGTTTCTGAAGGGCATGCAGGGGCGTGGAAGGGCAGGGGAAAGGAGGTGGTAACAAGCATTATTAGGAGCCTACTATGTGTCAGGCACAGGGCTAAGCAAGGGCTTTTACAGACCCTACAACCCTGGAAAGTAGGTTTTATGATTATCCCCAAATAGCACCTGCCTCCCAGCATTTTGGAAGCTCAGATGAAGACATGCTTGCTTAGCCTAGTGCCTGACACACAGTAAGCACTTCCTAAATGCTTATGCCCTCACCCATCCTTATTTTACCTTTAAGGAAACTGAGGCAGACAGACATTAAGTGACTTACCTAGAAAGCATCTGAGGTTAGATTTGAACTCATGTCTTCCAGACTATCTGGAATAATGAATTTAGTTTGGCTTACACAGTGATTGTGTGCCTTTGTCTTCTTAAGTTGGGAATAAAGCACACACATATTGGGAGGAAGGGCAGGATCCGGCCAATGAAGATGCATGTTGCCAAGTGGGAGCCCTGGGTATATTCTTACTTATGATCTGGCTCTCTTCCCTCAGAGCCCCTTCCCCAGATT
>JAQQSZ010020153.1:0-10204 GCA_028646595.1 Phalanger gymnotis
AAACACTTTCGAAAAGGGACAGGGTCAAGGTAAAAAATTCAATAAAGGGGGATAGGTTAGGAAGAAGCAAAACATGGTTAGTCTTTAACAGCATGAGTATTGTGGAAGGGTTATACATAATGATAGGCATGTGGCCCATGTTGAATTGCTGGACTTCTTAGGGAGGGAAGGTGGGTGGGAAGGGAAGAGGAGAGAGAATTTGGAACTCAAAATTTAAAAAAAAATAGATGTTCAAATAGATGTACAAGATGTTGTAATTCAAACTCCTATGAAAATCAATGCTGAAAAATGAATATATTAAATAAAATTTACAAAATAAAAGAAGTTTGGAAAAGGTAGGAGGGAAATCTAGCTGTGCAATTTTTTTTTCTTTTGTCCAGTTGCCTGTTGCAAGCTGAACATCAAGAGAAGGCAATGAAAAGTGTTCTGTCTTACTGGGTTTTTTCCTCACACTTTTCCCCTTGGCACCAGCCTTTAGTATTTCAGGCATGTTTTCATTAACATGCACTGGGTTCTAATTTTGGAGCTGCATCATTAGTCTTGTGTCTGTAATGGGGAAATACAGGCTTTTCAGGGAAAACTTGATGTGCCAGTTACAAAAAGCTGTGGTAACCAATGCAAAGGATAAAACTGTCTGTATGTAGAATACAACTGATGTCCTTGATATTTTATGAAACTCTCTATTTTGAAAGTTTTTCACAGATTGGTTTTGACCATGAACAAAGGCCAACGCATTACTGTAGTCAGTGAAAAACAAATATTGGAGGCTAGCAAAAAGTGTACATTTATGAAAAATTAAAATTCCTGACAATTGCAAGGTGAGGTTTCAGCTAGCCTTAGAATATTTCAGTTGTCTGAAGCTCTGGCATCTTAAAGAACTTCAATTATGCATGAGTCTGTACTATTGGATGCCAAACTTTCTTCAAGTCAGAGGGAAAGAATCTGTCAAACATTTGCTTATCAGCTTAATAAGAGGACCAATTCAGGATCTTTCCTTTATATTTAAAGTTGTAGGTATGATCAGTGAAATAAAGATCGTAAACTGATAATTCAAAAAAAAAGAAAAATGTTCAATTTTAATGATTTTTAAGTGGTTATAACTTTAAAACATTTTATATACATATGTGTGTATGTATATACACGTGTATCTTCCCATCTACTGCTTGCATCGGAATCTGTTCTCTTTACACCCATTTTTCTCAATGGTTTTATGTTTTATGAGGTAATACCATTTATAATCTGCAAGTGCTCAAGAGAACAAAGAAAAAAAATCCTCTTATAAAAAAGCTTAGGAAACAAAATTAAGAAACAGAAAAAAATTGGAAGGGAGGAAATGGAGAAATTTCAAATAAAAATGTAACTGAAAAGAGTAAAGGAAACAGAATAAGAGAGAGGAAGTATGAAAATTTTTTTTAAAAAGAATAAACAAATTAATAATAACAATAATAATTTTAAGTGAAGGAAAAAAGCAGCCAACGAAATTGAAATACAAAACTACTTTCAAAAACTTCAGACTAGTGTGCAGAACTTAGTTTTGAACTGTTTTCACAGATTATTTTTACTGTGGCTAATGATGGTGGCCATACAGAATTTTAGCTAATTAGCTTATAGATGGTAAATATAAATGAACTGAAGCAGGCACCTAAGAATCTATCACTCTGTTTCTTTTTTTTATATATATAACCTGCTGTGTCTCTCTTTCTTCTCTCTTCCTCTCCATCTCCCTCTCCCCACCCCACCTCTCTCTCTCTCTCTCTCTCTCTCTCTCTCTCTCTCTCTCTGACAATCTCTAGGACTAGACCAAATCTTAGTGTGAGCCAAGAAAATTATAATATTCCAAGGTGGTGTTTTTGTTTGTTTTTGGTTTTGTAACTGGCATCATTATCATGGTCACAATAAATTCTTCTAATGACAATGCTGGAATTTACTATTATATGCGATAACAGACACACAACATATTTAGGTACAATTTTGTTTAGAAAGAGGTTTGGATTGTTCCTATAATGGGGGAGGGGAAAAAGGAGGAGTGCCCTTTTGAAAAATGCCAGCACAGAAAAACACGCAGAGGAAAGGTAAAAGACTGGGGTAGAATATATTGTGCTTTAGCTGAAGAAGAAAAAAAAAAGCAGTGAAGGATCCTGATCTCAGATGAAGCAAAAGTAGATTTAATTAAAAGAGACAAAGAAGGAAACTACATCCTGCTAAAAGGTACGATAGGCAATGAATTAATATCAATACTAAACATATATGCACCAAGTGGTATAACACCTATATTCTTAGAGGAGAAGTTGAGTTTCAGGAAGAAATGTACAGGAAAACTGTACTAGTAGAGGATCTCAGCTTCCCCCTCTCAGAACTGGATATATCTAACCACAAAATAAACAAGAAAGAAGTTAAGGAGGTGAATAGAATTTTAGAAAAGTTAGATATGATAAACCTCTGGAGAAAACTGATTGGAGGGAGAAAGGAACATACCTATTTCTCAGTGGTAGATGGCACCAACACAAAAATTGACTATGTACTAGGACATAAAAACCTCAAAATCAAATGAAAAAGGCAGAAGTATCAAATGCATCCTTTTCAGATCATGATACAATAAAAATTACGTATAATAAAAGGACATAGAAAGATGGATTAAAAACTAATTCTATTCCTAAAGAATGAGGTGGTCAAACAATAAATTGCAGAAACAATTAATAATTTCCTTAATGAGAATGACAATAATGAGACAACATATCAAAATTTATGGGATGCAGCCAAAGCAGTTCTTAGGGGAAATATTATATTTCTAAATGCTTATATGAATAAAATAGAAAAAGAGGAGATCGATGAATTGGGTATAGAACTAGAAAAGCTAGAAAAAATAAATTAAAAATCCCTAATTAAATAATGAATTAGAAATTCTGAAAATCAAAGCAAAGATTAATAAAACTGAAATTGGTAAAACTATTGAGCTAATAAATAAAATTAAGAGCTGGTTTTATGAAAGAAAAACAAGAAAATAGATAAGCCTTTGGTTAATTTGATTTTTCAAAAAGAAGAAAACCAAATCACCAGTATCAAAAAAGAAAAGGGTTAAGTAACCACCAATGAAGAGGAAATTAAAACAATAATTAGTAGCTATTTTGCCCAAATGTATGCTAATAAATCTGACAATCTAAGTGAAATGGATGAATATTTACAAAAATATAAATTTCCCAGAATAACAGAAGAGGAAATAAAATATTTAAATAACCTCATTTTAGAAAAAAGAACTTTAATAAGCAATCACTGAACTCCCTAAGAAAATGTCTCCAGAGCCATACAGATTTACAAGTGAATCCAACCAAATATTTAAAGAACAATTAATTCCAGTACTATATTAACTATTTGGAAAAATAGACAAAGAAGGGATATTTCTGTAGCTTTTCCCTTTTGTTTTATTTCTTTTTTCACAACATAACCAATGAGGAAATAATTTACATAATTGTGCATGTATAACCTATATCAGATTGCTTGTCATCTTGTGGAGGAAGGATGGAAGAGAGGGAGAAAAAAAAGTGAAACTCAAAATCTTATTTTAAAAAAGAATGTTGAAAACTGTCTTTACATGTAATTAGAAAAAAAATAAAATACTATTTATCAAAAGAAAGAGAGAAGAGCAAAGAAGAAAAGAGAAGAAAAGAAAAAGAAAAATGCCTTTGATTGTATACACAGGTAGCATTAGGTAGAAAATCAGAGTGTACTTTTCCCTAAATTTACAGGTACTGCCTTCTGCATTGATAACAAGTATTCTTTTTGCCAGGGAGCGAACACAAGGGAGTGTTAAGAGGTGAATAATTCACTTTAAGCCTTTTCATACTGACATAGCTCCTGATGGCTTTGCCTTCGATGGAATATATGGTGTGCTTCTCTCTACACGGCAAGAGTAAACAACAGTTTTGTAAGCCACCACTTATAAAGGTATCTGACAGCACTGATGATTGTGGAAATATATTTTTAATACAACATGAAGTGTGGCAATAACTATATTTATCAGTGAGTTCTAAAATAAAACATTTTGTAGAAGTATAGTATAGTCAACATTTGTGCGTGTTTTCTTTGTTTTTACTAAAGGATAGATAAAAATCTCAAAATTCCTTCCTCATTCAGAATAAAAAAATAAAATTTCCTCCAAACTAAAATTTGTACGTGAGGACCCAATACACTTAAATGGACATGGGGTTAATTAGTCTAAGAACAATCAGGAGAACGTGAATTTAAAGAAAGTTAGTGAAAGACTAAAAACGCCCTCATATTGAAAAATCAGTTCTATATGCCATTATTAATGCTGTCAATATCTTCAGTGTTGCTATTTAATTGTGTAATTTATGAATCATAAAAGACCACTTTACAAATATGAAAGAAATTAAGAAAATCAAAGGTATAGAACAGGTTTGTCATATCTCTTGCCACATGCTCCCAATTATTCAGTGTGCCCCAGACCAATGTATACTATTGCATAGAGATTAGGCCCTTATTTTCAAATTTTCAAAAATCTCTAGGTTTCTGGGGATTTTAAATTTTAAAAGGATAAAGAAAGAGAGATTATAGCTGCAATTTACAATGGAATGTATTTGCTTACTTTACCTCTGATATTACCTTGTCTCTACATTGCATATATCTTGCATGAACAATTTTTCACATGTTGTCTTCTCCATTGGAATACAATTGTCTTAAGGTTTGGGGCTATATTTTTGCCTTTCTTTATATCCCTACCACTTAACAATGAGTCTGGAATATGTTAAGCATTTAACAAATCATTGACATGTATCTCTCTATCCTCTCTCACACAATGCAAATTCATTGCGAAGAGGAACTCATTCAATGTTACTTTTTTCTTTTGTTTTTCTATGTGTATCCCAGTGCTGAGTATATAGTGAGTACTTTATAAACATTTGTTGATTGATTAGTTGAATGGTGACTTCACACATTTTACTTCCAGAGACCAGTATGGATATAAAAATGTGGAAGGAGAAGAAGAATGACCCTTTCAGAACAAAAGTAACTCAACTTTTTTTTTTTATATAAACTTTACAATTATCACTGAGATGTATCAATTGCTTTATTAATTAGAAAATAAGAGCTTGTAGTTTTGACTGGGGAAGAGAAAGTATAAAGGCATTAACCAATCAAAAATATTTATTGAGCATTTATAAAACATATAAAGTCAATCAGGTGAGAGGGACTAGCACCTGGAAGATGAAAAGTCATGTTGGAATTTAGGGAACTTTAAAGGAATTCAAACAGGAGTTGTTTGGGCAGGGTAGTATGAGGATATTAGTCACTTTCTCTGCAACAGGAAAGGAGAAAAGAGAGGAAATTGATTCAGATAGAAAAATGGGCAGAGACAAAGATTCATTTGAAATTTTTCTTGGGGAACATCTGGGAACCAGAATGAAAATTGTTTACTGTGCTGCCTTGGGCATATAGGATAAATGGCATTGTCTGGCACTCTGAAATGATTTTTTTTGATGCTACTTCATTGTCCTCTACTAAATTCCTGCTTTCATACCCATTCACATTACAGGACTAACTTTGTTTTTGAGAAATCTGATACTTTCCGAATTAGAATGATCTGGGATATGGACTCTGCAAAGACCAGACTATTTTTCTATTCTCTGAAGACTTGCCTGATCATGTCTGAAAAGGCTTATCAGTAAAAGATTAGTGGTTACCTATGATTGCAAACTTTGTTGGTAGAGTGAAGACATATGAATAAAAACACAGGTCTTTGAAGAGGTGAAGCACCCAACTAATAATATTTATCAATGTAAGAATATTGATGAAAAAAATTCCTGTACATAATTTTTCATATCTTCAGTGTAGAATCTGGTTTATTCATCTATGTTATTTCTGAGAGCCCACATGTCCTACATCCCATTCCAGCTCCTTTCAACCCATCCTCAACATGGCTTATGCCTATGGATTTTCCTTCAGGAATATATTTCCATCAGTAAAAATGCCAAAGTCATACTTCCAAAAGACAGACCAAAAGAAAAGGATTATTTAATTCTCCAGGTTCTTGGAATGTTGCCATATTGGGAATCATCTTTAAGATGGACCTGGAAGAACTCCTGGGCACAGTCCACAGTAAAAGTGCTTCTTAATTCCTCAAAGTGCTACTAAAATCTGAGTTATTATTGGGATGCAAATATCTTGTTAAATAGATGTTATCTAAAACTAAGTCTTGTGCTTTTTGACTGAGATGGAGTATATCTAACAAGGATTATTAAGAATGCCTTTGCCTCTAGGCTTACGAATTTGTTCTAAATAGATTTAAACAGGAAAGGAAAAAGGGAAGGGGACACAACTGCCTAGAAATCCTGATCAAGCTGGATAACAAACAGAGTAGCAAAAATATAGAAAGAAAAATAGCAGCATAAGTACTCAGAAATTCAGAGGAGAAAAAAAAAAACAAAAGAGGAAGCATTTATAAAACCCATGATCTCAGATGGCCAAATACCCAAGTGCCCAAAGTGGATGTCAATGGATAACAGGCAAAGTGAACTACCACAAAAAAGCCAAATTTAATCTCAAATTATACTGAGAATTGGTAGAATGGTGCCTATAACTTGAATATGGCTTTGGAGGCATATATTAGAAGTGGGAGTGGGTAGTAACATTGTATATCAGTACTCTCATAGAAAAGCATCCAGAATGAGAAGACAGAATATTAGGGTGGAATTTAATGGATAATAAAATGAAAGTGGTATTTTCATCAGAGTATACAATGATGCAGATATACAAAACTGGGACAGAAATAAGTAGTAGATGAATTAAGAAGAAGATCAGAAGCTTTATATGGAATCATGATATAAAGGAAATTTCAATTATATTGATATCTACTGGAAATGCAGAGCAGCAAATAAATCATGGGCTTGCTTCAATGATAATTTTATTTTTCAAAAGGTTAAGGAAGTCATTAGAAGTAAGTGATACTGTGGACTTGAATCTCGGCATCAAAGAGGAACTCATTGATAAAGTAGAAATGATGAGAATATGGAGATATAGAAGGGACAAAAGCTAGGTATTGTCTCCTGAGTACCATGGATTTGTGACAGCATATTTCAAATGGTTCAGAGAAAAGATGGTCATTACCCCACTGCATAAAGTTCAACACAGGAAGTCATCCCAGAAAAAAAATGGTAATCTCCCAAGAATTAAATTCCAAAGTCTCCCCTCACCAAAAAGGGGGAGGGGGAGCGCTGAAGCACTGAACCATTTAAAAAGACCAATATGAAGGTATAGGTAACTTAATGACACACTGATATTTTAAAAATTCATCTACAACTTCACTTTTTCAGTGTGTGGGGTATGTTTTCTGAAACTTTTTTATCTTTTTTATAAGAAATATTTTGGTATTTCTGTCCTCTGGTAAGGGCAAAATGAAGAATACATTGGGGAGTACAGGTGATACCTAAATAAAATATATCAATGAAATTTTATTTTAAAAAATAATATGCATGTATGTCAAGATGTAAACAAGAGTATTTAACAAAGGATTCATCATGCAAAAGTGTGGCATTATCCTTTGAGAGGTGTTCAGAAAGTCAGTGTCAAACTCAAATAGAAAGAGGTGACACTAAATTCTACCTAAAGACCCCAGAGGGTGCATATTTACTTTAAAAACCATGTACTCATATTATCTATGTTTCATTGAATTTTTATTTATTCCATTAAATATTTCCCAATTGCATTTTAATCTGATCCCAATAAGAGTGTTGTCGACTACACAGTTAGCCTCTTTGAAATCTCTTAGCAAGAAAACAGAACTGTTTGTTATTGTTCAGTCATTGGGGACCTCATAAGCTTAACATAGGGAGTATTGTTAGAGAACAGCTTGCCTGAAAAGATATTTGACTTTTTAATTCATTGCAAGCATAAAAAGTTAACAGTATGACATAGCACCAAAAACAAAGAAATAACCAATGAGAAACTTATATTTTGTTAAGAAAAAAATAATATCTAGTATCAAGGATGTGAGAGCCCTAGTGTGTATCACCTTGATCACATTGAAAATAGAGGGTTTTTTTTTTCCATTTTGTTTTACTTATTTTCTTTTGTTCAACTCACAGCCTCAGATTTTGGGAAGGAAAAGGACATTGATGGACTGGACAGTATCTAGAGTGGGGTGACCAGGAGGTTCAAGATCAAACATATGAGGAACATTTTAAAGTGGAATGTGGGGTTAGTGTGTACACAAGAGCTGTTTTCACCAGTATTTGAAGGGCTACCATGTAGAATAGGTTTCTCTTTCTGTGCTCCACAGGGCATAATTAGGAACAAAAGTAGAAAATTGCTGAGAGACAGATTAAGGATTGATCCAAGTAGGGGTGTCCTGGAGTATGAGCATTTACACCTTGGAAATCAGTTAATGCTATAAATCAGTGCTTGATGTATTTTTTTTTGATGGTCTAGCCTTAAGGAAGTGACAAAAACTGATGCAGATTAAATTTAAAAGTGTATCCATCTTTCTCCTCCCAGAACCAATTGTTAAATAATTACCAGCATATCTTTAGATTCAAGGATAATTCCTAACAATGAGCCACCTATAAGTGTGGAGAGCAGCTTCAGGAGGTGATCAGTTCCTCTCACTAAAGGAGTGCATGCAAAAGCTGAATGACTGTTTATTGGGAATTCTGGATACTGAATTCATGCTCAGATATGAGTAGGACAGGATGGTCTCCTTTGTCTCCCCACTTTGCAATTCTGCAATTCTGTGAATCATTAAACCTAATTTTGAATGAAAACTGAAAGGTTTAAAACACTTTCCAAAAGTTGTCCATCTCAAACCAATTTCAAACAGAAACAAAATAGCATTTGCCAGAATTTCTTAACACCTGCTGCTATGCTATTATTCAGTAGAAAAGGTCAACAGTGATGAGCCACCCTGAAGACTGCTGAAAACTACCTAATAACTATCACCATGATGATTACAATCACATTATAAAGATGAAAAGTGATTTCAGAATTATTAAGGAAAAATAATGGTTATATTTTCACTTCCAAGATAGTCCAGTCTGAGAATATGTGTTCTCATTTTCTTTAATACATTGAAACTTAACAAAAATATTACAATTATATAATAAAATAATCTTTTGGCCAGGTAAAATTGTTTGAATAACTATTTATATCTAATAAACATTTCAATAGATAGATGATAGATAGATTAGATAGACATACAGTCAGACAGACAGATAGATAGATAGACAGACAGATAGATAGATAGACATACAGACAGACAGACAGACAGACAGATAGATAGATAGATACAGAATAGACAGATAATTATAGACAGATGGATTCATGGATAAGAATTATACCACTTCATTGGTATAAGAAATTCCTCTATGGGGATGGAGTCAAGATGGCAGCTAAAAAGCAGGGACTTGCTTAAGCTGCCCCCCAAATCCCTCCAAACATCTGTAAAAAATGGCTATGAACAAATTCTAGAGCTGTGGAACCCACAAAATAGCAAAGTGAAACAGGTCTCCAGCCCAGGCGAACCTGGATGGTAGCTGGGAAAGGTCTGTCACGTGGTGCTGAGAGTGGAAGGCCACCCGGCATGAGCCAGGACAGACAAGACCCAGAGTCAGCCAGCTGGAACAGGCCTTGGGGCCATGAAACAGTGAGCTGTGGCAGTTACCAGACTTCTCAACCCACAAAAGCCAAAGAGCAGGTTAGGGGGAAACTACAGGATCAAGTTCAGAGCTGTTGGGCTGTCAACTATGGGGGTGAAGGAAGTGGTGCAGCAGTGGCCATAGCAGCAGCAGGAAGCTCCTGAGGCTGCCTCCAGAGTGCCAGCATCAGTGGCTTCCCGAGTCCCTGGCTCATACAGTGGGAGGAATCCAGCAGTAGATCACAGCAGGAGTACAAGTAGCTCTTTGTGGGCACAAAGGCAGATTCTCTTGCTATGCCCTGCTCGTATCTGTATTGCCTTCCTAGTTGATGGTTCTTGGTGGAGGAGGAGTGCTACAGTGACACAGCCTGTGCTGATGATGGAATAGAAGTAGCTCTGAAAATAGCAGTACTTGGACCCTAAAGCTTGAGAGAAAATACTCTCTTCTCTACAAGCAGTCATATCCTGACAAAAAAAGCTCAAGAGTCAAGTAGTTGGCTGGGAGCATGAATAGGCAGCAAAAACGAACTCAGACTCAAACTCAAACTCTAGATTCCTTTTTTG
>JAQQSZ010020154.1:0-10204 GCA_028646595.1 Phalanger gymnotis
AAAGTACAGCTGAAGCCAAAGCATAGCCGACCCGTGTGGGGACCCAGGAGTTTGAGTGAGGACTTGAGGCCAGTGAATATGATTTATGCCATCTTGTTTTTCTGTGGCCTCCTGGCTACTCTTGTGAGGCGGGCTTATTGGGCCTGGAGGCTTGTGATCACAATATTGGAATGGGAAGGTTGGTTCGCTAATTTGTCGCTGTGGGCCCTGAATAAATTTTTTGATTCCTTCTGCTTAGAGAATTCTATATACCTTGCGATTTTGAACCATTCAGATATATATATGATCCTCTTTGAGATCATAAATTCGGCCTTCCTACTACATATAGGTAGGATAATAAGGACACAGAAGCCAAAGTGAAGTTAATTAGATTTTCCTTGTCTTAGTTTAGGATTAAACTACATTCTTTTACTTCTCCTACTTTCCCTCTTTAACATATGCAAATTATGCAAATCAGTAGGCCTGGATTCTTGACCAAGACCAGACCCTAGATAAGCTTGAGTTGGTTCAACCTGGTTTGGCCTCTCTAATTCCCCTGACTGCCTTCTCAAAAAGCATGCGCATGTGTACAAGCCTCTGATCTCTCACTTGACCGACCTTGAGGCCTGGTTTTTGCTAAAGCTTGAGTGGAGGGGTGGGGGAAGTACACCTTTAGTTCTGTGGAAACAAAACTCCTCCTCCCATTTCTTACACCTAGTTACTTTACACTTGATTGTGCTCTCTTATTTTGACTTCTTAGTCACCAGGGGTAAGGTCTTTATCAGAGGTTTCTCTTATTTAGAATTAGAATTTCTTGGGACTTGCTGCTTACTTTTGGATTGCTCAGATGCACCTTATCACTGTCCATTTAGAGGATACCCTTCCAGAAAACTGTCAAGGGCTCTCAGCATTAAGGCGACCTCAGCTTTTTAAGCCCCAAACTTATGCAAATAAGTTACAAGATGAAAAATCAAAGGAATAAAACTTAAAACAAGAGGCAAGATCATCTCCTCTCTGCCTACAATGGACAGTCCTCATTTTTGTCTTTGCTATCTATATCTATATCTATGTCTATAAGTGGCTAGTAAGGAGCTGTCTTTCCTATGTGTCTTTGTCTTTGTTTCTTGTTCTCAAAGGGAAGCCATCTAGACAAGTGCAAATTCCTCCTCTAATCTTCTTTCCTCCGAATGGTTTGGCACTGGTGCTATGTCTCTTCTTCTTCTGTGGATGCCTGGAGACAAGAAGAGAAGTGTCAAAGAACAGGCTGGTTGCATCCCTCCCATGAAGCTAGGTCAGTGATAAGAATGTGCAGGGCTCAGGGCCCATCTCCTCCCTCCCTCCTGCAAAAAGCAAAACCAGTATAATTCTCTGCTCAAGCCCCACTGCCCCAGCATAGTCATAATCTCTCGTCTTCAGGTTACCTTCTATTGCGTTAAGACAATTCTGTGGTACTTTTGAACAGAAGACATATACTGCTGTTGAGATCACCAACACACCAAACAGGACCACAGTGACAATGTTGGTTAACCACTTCCCGGAGTTCATTTTAGACTGTGTAATCACAAACCCTCCCATGAAGCTAGGCCTTCATGGGAGGTCACATCCCTCCCATAAAGCTAGGCCACTGATGAGAATATGCAGGGTTCCTCCTTCCTTCCTCCACAAAGTTAAACCAGTGTAATTCTCTGCCCAAGCCCCATTGCCCCAGCACGGTCATAATATCTCTTGTCTTCAGGTTACCTTCTATTGCGTTAAAGCAATTCCATCGTTTTTGTATGTAGGCACATACTGATACCAGGCCCACCAATACACCAATCACGACCAAGCTGAGGAAGATGGGTGACAAACTCCATGGGTTCATGTTAGACTCTGTAGTCACAAACTCTAAAACGATAGGTCAAGAGCATTCAGCATCAATCAGTCACTGAGAAGTGGGACAGAGGTCTGGAAAGAGGCATATGTGAAGTGAGGGAGAGTAGGCAGGAGAGGGACTAGGAAAGGGGACTATCAGAGGTTCTATTCCTTATAGAACATTTTGGCATTCTGGTAAACAAGGACCAAGAAATGGGGGTGATGATGGGCATGTTTGGAAAGAAGGGTGATAAAGAGAGAAACGGGCCTAGATGGTTTGAAGAGAGGGCAGAGATACAGAGATGACCCGATAAGCTATGAATAAAGTATGACAATGGGCAGTATCTGGAATGTCTCTTCTAGAGTGCAAGTCTTTACTAAATTCCTTCAATTCTCCCCCAGTTTCTTCCCAGAAAGCCTTCCTTTTCTCCTAGTGAGCACCAGTCCTCTTCCTCTAGTACACCTCCTTACCTGCTACATCGCATCTCCTCTATCTGTCATCAGACTGAGTATTACCAGAAGAAGGAGACAGTTCCTGCTTCACTGTTTCAGGGGCTTCACATTCAGTCTTCAAGGATTGCTCTTCAGTGCAGAGAAATTCCCAGGGGGAGGACTGAGGAAGGACTGAGTGACTGAGGAGCTCAATAACTTTCACTTGGTTCTCCAGGGAAGGTAAGTCTGTAGTTCAGTCAGTCCTCTTCATTCCTTTGGGCAGCTTATGGGTGCGTGACCTTGGGACAGGCCTTCCAGCCTCAATTTTCTGTCCTCTATTTTCCCCTTATGTAAGGAAAGAGCAGCTCTGCCCCTCCTTCCCTTTCTAAGGGGCAAAGTGGGAGGGGAAGACAGGTTTTGGAAAGGTTTGAAGGTGGAATAGTGGAAGGAAGCTTTAAAAGCGTACAAGTATATGAGTGCAGGGTGGGGTCCAAAAGGGGGCAAGGGGTTCATTTACCAGAGACCTGTAGAATGAAGTTCTGAATATGAATCTTTCCTGAGACTGATATGATGTGAGTCTCATAGCACCCACTGTCATCAAAGGTTAAATTTGTTAACTTCAGAGACTTGTCATCAGGAGCAGACAGCCTCCCCTCATATTCCTTCTGGGGACTGAGCCAACTTGGACTGCTCTCCCCTGGAGAGATGGTGAGTAGGAGCACATTCTTAGATACTGAATACCATCTAATCAGCCGGGTTTCATTTCTTATTTTGAGGTCTAGATGGAACAGAACTTCATCTCCCTGGGTCCTTTTCAGAGAGGGCACCATTTCTGAGATGCAGTTGCCTGTGACAGGATAGAAATAAGACTCATGAGGGTGCAGAAAAGGTGGCCCTTTACTTACCTGAGAGAATAAAAAATGCAGAAAAGTCCCAAGGAAGGCCCTGCATATACCACAGGCATCTCCCATGCATTGTAAAATAAAAGTCCCTTTCTTTCTCTCCAAACCTGACCCTTCTCCAGACCTTCCTCCTTTTGCTGAGGATGAGATCAGTCTCCCAGGTCAGGAGCCTTGGATTCAGCTTTGACACTCCCTCTCCTGCTCTCCTCAGCCAACTGGTCACCAAGTCTCTCCTCCCTCTTCAGCCGCTCTCCCATTGTAATATTAATGTGATCAAAGATCTTTCCCACCCATTCTATAGGCCTTAGGTGGCCTAGGTGGGAAAGCTTGATTATATCTTTGTTTGTAAGTAAGCCTAAAGTTTCTACTTACTAGGTACTAAGTCAGTTTGGGCGTGAAGCCCTCAGGGCCGTAAGGGGAGTTGCTAAGATCAGAGCCAATGGTACATCCACTGAATCCTAGTCAATCATGAATTCAGACAGAGATCTGGGTTCTAGCCAATCAGATTGCCGGCTATGACTGTATATAAAGAGAGCCGGATACTGAGAGCAGCAGAATTCAGAAGCAGACATCGAGAAGACATTGAGGCAGCAGACAATGAGGGACAGTCAGTGTTGAGAGAGACTGCAGAACACAGAGTGCAGAACGAGAGAGTTGCAGAGATCAAAGAGCTGAGAATCTACCTCAGAGAACTGAGAATCCAGAGAATCCAGGAAACTACAAAGACTGAGAACTGCAAGGGCTTTCAGAACTGTGGAGATGACACAGGCAAGCAGATGGAATTCCCGAGTGATTGTTTATGGGAAGGCCCTAGTAGGGGGGAAGGTACAGGATGACTTGATTCCTTGCTATAATATCGTATTATAATTTCGTTGTTGCTACATTGAGGTGGGCTTACTGGTTTTGGAATATAATTACTGCTATATCTAATTAGAATTACTGGTCCTGAGATTTTATCCTCTGGAATCTAAATAAATGTTATACTTTCTCTGCCTTCTATGTAGAGAATTTCTTATACTATGCGATTCCAAACCATTCAGACATGTTCATGGTCATCATTGAGGTCATAAATCTTGCCTTACTGATACACCCATATAAATCCATTCCTTCTGCTCACATGGCCTCTCTTGGCCAGGCTCTCACCTCCTCTCACCTGTTGTAATATCAATTGAGTTGAGACTTTCTTACTGTTTTAAAATGATTAATTAAGTGTCTTTGAGTCTTACGGTGCTAAGCCCCAGACTCAAACCCCAATTAGGTGCTAAACCTATGTGGGTGTGAATTGGTAACTAAGGTGGGGACCCAGGTGGGGCTAACTAAGGGAGGGCCTAGTTTACATGGGTTTAAGTGGCATGTTTGGGACATCAGAGGCTTTTAGACCATGTGGGTTTAAGTGGCTTCTTTGTGAAGATTTTAGGTCACGTGGGTGAGTCACATGTGTGACTTACCCTTGACCCTGAAAAAGATATAAAAACAGGGGTTGGCTTTTTCTTTTTTGGAGCTCCTGGGCTGAACCTAGATGTTGGTAACTATGAATTGTATTTGGTCTGTCTGTCAATGTTTGTAATTTGTTTGTATTTGCTCTGAAGTTCAGGGTGCTGGCTTTTTCTCCTGAACTAAGTGAATGGTATTTGTATGCTGAATTAAAGTAAGCTTGTTAACCCCTTAACATTGCTTTCCTTAGTAAAGCAGATCAAAAGAACCTGGGATTTGGCAGCATTCTTGTTGTTGGGCTTGTGTTGGTCTTTCACCACCACAACAGCTGCTAGCTAGATTGTTGAAACACCTGGACTATTGTCATAGCCTCTTAATTCATCTCCCTGCTTCTATTCTTTCTTCTTTCTCCAGTCCATCCTTCTCAGAGCTGACAAAGTAATCAAGACACAACTCTGCCCATGCCCCTCCCTTGTTCAAAAACATCCAGGGGTTTGAGGGGGAAGGAGGAGTTTCTGTTCCTTCCAGGACGAGAATACAAACTCTGAGCCTCCACAGTCTGCTCCCTTTTCAGACTCTGATGTTCTTTCTTTCCATTTATGTATTTCTCATTCCAGAGAAAATGACTATTAGCTGTTCCCAAAGTTTTCTTTCCATTTCCCATTTTGGTGTCTTGACCCAGGCCAAACAGCACACCTTGCTTGCATCTATCTGAATCCTTTGTTGTCATTCAGTTTGTTCTGTTTGACTCTTCCTGACCCCATTTGGGGTTTTCTTGATAGAGCTACTGGGGTGGTTTGCCATTTCCTTCTCCAGCTCATTTTACCGATGAGAAAACTGAGATAACCAGAGTTAAGTGACTTGCCCAGGATCACACAGCTAGTAAGTGTCTGAGGCAGGATTTGACCTCAGGAGGGTGAGTCTTCTGACTCCAGGCCTAGCACTCTGTGCACTATGGCACCACCTAGCTTACTTTTCTTCCAGTCTCAACTCATGGAGTGAATGTTAGGGTGTTTTAGAGAATGGAGTGGAATTGGAGTCAGAGCCTTAGTTTGGTACCAGGGAGTCAGGACTCCATCCTCAGTGGGATGGTGGCTATGGTAACATGAGATTTCTGTGCTGGGACCAGCTCTGCTCCTTCCTGACTCTGACTGTGGACAAGCACCTTCCCCTTCCCAGGCCTCCCTCTCCTTATTTCTGAATTGAGGCAAGTGAACCAGATTACCCCTAAGGTCCTTTCCAGCTCCAGGTCTAGGATCCCAGGTAGAAGCCTAGGACAGGGTAGAGAAGTGTTTCCTGGGGTGAGATAGGAAGGGGGAACACTGGGAGGTTGGGTGACTTGTCCAGGGTCACACAGACAGTATAGCTCTAACTAGGAAGAGAGAGAGTTAGGAAGACCTCAGTTCAAGTCTAACTTTGGACACTTCATGGGTGTATGACCTGGCTAAGTCACTTAACGGATATCTGCCTGTTTCCTCAGCTTCAACATGGGTATGATAACAACACTTACCTCATAGGGTTGTTGAGAGGATCAACTGAGATACTATTTGTAAGCATTCAGCACAGTGCCTGGTACATAGTAGGTGCTTAATAAGTGCTTATTTCAGAGGTGGAGTTAAATTGACATGATAGCATAGGTCAAACTGGCATGATATCTCAGTAATGGAGAGAACATTGACTTAAAAGGCCAGGTCATAGGGTCATTCATTTACACCTAGACGAGATAATAGAGGCCATCTAGTTCTATCCTTTCATTTTACAGATGAGGATCTGGAAGCCCAAGGAACTTGTCCCAAAGGTCATATAGCTTATAAGCATTGGAGGCAGGATTTGAACTCAAGCCCTGGGACTCTAAGTGGAGTCCTTTTTTCAGCCTCTCACATCTCAGTTCCTAAGTTTGTGCCTATCTGGAAGAAGATGGAAGCTCCTCACATCCTGTTCAGGGAGAACTCCTCCCCTGCAGGGATGCAAGTACCTGTGCCGTTGGCAGTCATGCCTTTATTTACCAAGGATGGAGAAAGGAAATGTAGGGTTGGAGAAGGCCTGGATGGCCTTTCTCTTTCTCAAACTCAGTATGCCCAAGAGAAAGTAATCACCAGCTCAACCCAGCTTTCTCCTTCCCCAAACTTTGCTATTTCTGCCAAAGACACCAATATCACACCCAGTAACCCAGGACTACAACCACAGGGGTATCTGTAACTAGCCTCTTTCAACCTGTGCCCTCCATGCCCCCCACGCAATTGTTTTTCTCTCAGCTTAGATTACCTATATGAACATATATGTGTGCATAAGTATATATATACATAAACATATATATTTTAAATGTACATTCATAGACACACATGCATATCTATCTCTCTCTAATATACCATAAGTGCTGTTTTAGGGACACCCTATATGTACATACACACAGAAACCCACATATATATATATATATGCATATATATATATATGTGCGTGTGTATATATATACATGTATATATATATTAATGGTATGTTAGATAAAACACATTTAGACATAGCTATCTTTATAGATATAGAATTCCTGAGATTATAATATATAGGAAGAGCTTAGTGTTTTTGTCCCTAGAGGCCTAGAGGGGGGAAGACCACATTGAGGCTTTGTGTAATAAAAAAAATGTCCTAACCATTAAGGCTAACCCTTTGTAGAATGGTTCTTCTCAGGAGGCAAGAGTGGTTTCCTTCTCAATGAAGGCCTTGAAGCAAAGGCTAGATGAATACTGGTCAGGTATATCATGGCAGGATTTCGTTTCATATCTGGGTTGGACTCAGTGGCTTCTAATTTTACCTCCATCTCTCCACTCTAAGCTCCTTTCTTCTCCTTCATCTTTACCAAGCCTCTCTCCTTCAGTCCTTATCACCAAAAGGGCTTCCAAGGCTGCAGGGCCAAGGCATAGGAGGCCAAGGCTGTTTCATAAGTTAATCCTTTCAGTGTGGCTGATGAGCTACATTAATAAATGGAGGAAAGTCACCGGATGCTGGCACCTTGAAAGTCCATGGCTTTCTCTGGGACTGTCCCAGCCCAGCCTCTCCCTGATAAGGGGGACCACAAAAGGGTTCAGGACTTGTGTTTGTGAAATCTACACTAAGAAGGTACCTTAGCTGGAAGTATAGTTTCTGTTAAGCAGTGCAGTTGACATAGCTCAGCAGAGCTGTGCCTACTCCTGCTTGATCTCCTCCAGCTAACCTCAGCTTTTTGGTCCTTAGACCCCCAGAGCTGGGCTATTATCTGTGAGATGTGAGGGTGCCCAGAAGATTCCTCACCTTGTACCCTTCATGGTCTCCCTTTTCCTTTCTCCTTGGCTGTCTTTGCTATTTCCAAGTCTCGGGGCCTTGCCCTTCACCCTCCTCTAACCCCCTCTCCTCAACTATGTGAACTCTAGCTGAGAGGCCCAAGGTATGGACAGGACCAGTTGGGTGCGATCACTCACCTCTGACGTGATGGAGAAAATTCAGCAAAACACAGGTAAAGAGGATCCCAGACAGGAATCTCTGACCCATGAAATCACACAGTGCTCTAGCCTATGTGCTCTCAGAAACCTCCTCAGTAAATGGTTCAGGCTTTCCTGTGGTGGTCTTTTATCTTGGTTCCAACTGGTCTCGTCAATCTGTGTGCCTGTCTAGGACAGTAACATACAGACTCCTGCACAAGTGCTCTATGCATTTGCATGCAGACTTTACATGCATTCCCACTCATTCAGTCATACTCCAAACTAAATCTCTCCTCTGAGCTCAGCCTATGCTTTACATCCAGCCCAGGAATGCATTGGAAGTCAAGGGCATCCTATTAACTGCTCTGACAAGGGGATCTCTCTCTTCTTCCCTCCCTTCCTTCTTCTTTCCCTTCTCCCCAGAGACCTTGTCCCTAACCTCCCTCTTCCTCCCAGTTAATCAGCTCAGTTTTAGAACTCAACATTGGAAATGAACTGTCAAGATCAGTGGTTGCCTGAGTGAGAACAAACTCAACTCGTCCACTCTATCTAGCCAGCCCCCTGCTTCACATTCCCGCGACCAACCAGCACGAACCTGGCATCTTCTTATCCAGCATGTAGTCCCACTAATAACTCTTCCTTTCTTCCACCCCCTTCCCAATTGCCAGAGGCATGGAATGGAATACCTAGTCTGGAGTGAGGAACATTGGAGTTTAAATCTTACCTCAGATACAAGCTGTGTGATCCTGGGCAAATCAGATAACTTGTGTCTGCCTCAGTTTCCTAAACAGTAAAATGAGGATAGTAATTAGCACCTATCTTTCAGACTTGTTGCACAGCACCTAGTACATAGCAGGTACTTAATAGATGCCTGTTTCCTTCCCACTCCTTTTTATCTACTGTCCAGGAGACAGTAAAAAAAAAAAAAAAACTAATAATACTCTTGCTATTGGAAAGGACCTGGCAGTCTAAAGTTCTAGGATTCTCCAGACAAAAATCTTTTTCCATGTCCACTCACTACCCTATAAATGTTATCTCCCTCTTTAAAATGTAATATCCTTGAGAACAGGAATGATATCTCACTTTTGTATATGTATCATCAGTGGGTAGCACAATGCCTGGCACATAGTAGGTACCTGATAAAAGTTTTTTCATTCAGACATTTAAAGCCTTACACAAAATCTCACAATTGGAATGGTTGATAGAGACCATGGAGATCATACATAACTCAATGAGAATCTCTTCTATCAGCCAATCATCTTATAAGCATTTATTAAATTATTACTATATACAAGAAAATATGTCAAGCAATTGGGGTAGAAAGAAAAAGCAAAAGGAGTCCTAGCCTACAAGGATGTTACATTCTGCTTTGGGAAACAATGTATATGATCAAGTACATACAAGGTACATACAGTGTAGATTGGGACATACAGTAAAATTGGGAAGGCATTAGCAGCTGGGGTATGGGAAAGACCTCCTATGGAAGATGGCATTTGAGGTATCTTAAAGGAAGCCAGAGAAGCCAGGAAGCAGCACATTCCCGGCTTGGGGGACTCCAATGAAAAGAACAGGGACAGGAGCTCCACTTTCATGTTCAAAGAAAGCAGGCCTTTGTATAGTAGTACTTTGTAAGGAGACTGAAAAGATGAAAAAAGGCCAAGTTGGGAAGAGCTTTACATGCTCCCACAAAGGAGAGTTAACAGGGATTGGCTGAAGTTTATTAAGTGGGACCAGAGGTGAGGGCAGTGTGGGGGTGACATGACTGGATTGGCCCTTTGAGAGGATCACTCTGGCAGCTGTGTGAAGATGGCTTGGAATGGGGAGGGGTTAAAAACAGGAAAGCAGTGCAGGTCAGGTGAGAAGAGGTGAGAGCCTGACGTAGAGTGGTCACTGAGTGAATGGAGACAAAGGGATGCCATTAGCAGGAGATTTGGAGAAAGAGATGACAAGATTTCATCACTGGTTGGGTATATAGGGTTCCTGAGAAAGAGGAGTGGAAGATGACACTAAGGAGGATGACACTGGGTGATTAGATTGAATGTTAGTGTCACGGACAATGATAGGGAAAAGAAACTTCATAGGTCTTTTTTTTGAAACAATGCACAGTACTGCTCCTCTCTCTCCTGATCAGTGCAGGAAAGACTCATTCCCCTC
>JAQQSZ010020155.1:0-10204 GCA_028646595.1 Phalanger gymnotis
GTTATACGTAATGATATGCATGTGGCCCATGTTGAATTGCTTGACTTCTTAGGGAGGGTGGGTGGGAAGGGAAGAGGGGAGAGAATTTGGAACTCAAAGTTTTAAAAAATAGATGTTCAAAAGTAAAGGTTTATTTTTTTCATGCAACTAGAAAATAAGATACACAGGCAATGGGGTATAGAAATTTATCTTGCCCTACAAGAAAGGAAGGTAAAAGGGGATGGGAGGGGAGTGGGGTGACATAAAGGAGGGCTGACTGGGGTACAGGGCAACCAGAATATACACCATCTTGGAGTGGGGGGGTAGAAAGGGGGAGAAAATTTGTAATTCAAACTCCTGTGAAAATCAATGCTGAAAACTAAACATACTAAATAAAAATAAAATAAAATAAAATAAAAATCTTAGCTCAAATTCTGCCTTCTACAGAATACTTTCCCAGTCTCTACAGTCACTTGAGGCTTTGCTTCTAAAGTTACCTTCATTTTAGTCTGTATATTCCTATTTATCTTCTGTCATCGTAAGTTTATCAAAGGGAGGAGCTTGTTTTTTAGTTTTGCCTTTGTTGTATCTCTAGAACTTGGCATAGAGTTTGGAACATAGTAAATACTTAATAAAAGTGTGTTGATTGATTGATGATAAGTAAATGTGAGTAAAATAAAAAAAATTAGAAAATGAAAGATAATAGTAGAAGGGATAAGGAAACAAGTCCCAACAATTTGCCGCATAAAGAAATTATAAAAATAAACAGTGCAGAAGGAAAATTAGAGACCCAAACAAAATTTGCTATTTATCGGGCTTTTCTAAAAAAAATTTATGAACTACAATTAAGCTATACAACAACATAAATTCAAAATGTTTTGAGAAATAAATATGGAAATTGCATTACATTAAAAGATAACAATAGAAAATCAAATTATAACAATATAGCTAGGTCCCATTTAGGTCAAAAAAGGAATCCTATGAGGTGTGTGTGCTATTTGAATGCATACTATTTGAAGCATTATTACATGTAAAATAAAGTGATTGTTTCCAGCCCAATGGAAATATGCCCATTTCACAGGATTCATTATTTACACTAATCAATAACTACCTTACTCAACTTATATCCAACAAATTGCAGAGCAATTCAACTCATAAAGGAAAAACTAAAAAAAAAAATCAAACTTAAATAAATTGCAATACAATAATTATAAGGGATTTTAGCATTCTATTCTCAACTATTTAGATCTAACAAAAAAAGCTAAAGTACAATTTTAAAACTAGATAAACTATTAAAATGTTTGTCTGAAAGGTCTATGATATCAACTGAATGGAAATACTTGGAATCTATATATTTCATAGCATTATAGGATGACTTTACAAATAGACCATGTAGTAGGACACAGAGAAATTATAAAAAAACTAAAAAGTTAGAAATTCTTAACACAGTCTTTATAGAGAATAACAATAGGAGAGAATTTAGTACAAAGAACACACGACAAAGCTGTAGACCCAAATTGATAAAATATTGATATCTTGAATCAAAAGTGAGTCAAAAAATAAATCATAGAAGCAATAACTATGCAAAATAAAATGATAATGGCACATAAAACAAAAACTTGAGGGATACAGCTAAAGTCTTCAGTGGGAAAAAAAAAACTATCTCCCTATAAAAATAAATTTACCCAAAAAAGAGGATTAATGAAATGAGAATTTAAAATTTTTGAGATGTTGGAATATTAACAAATCTTATTAATCAGGGAAGAAATAGATAATATGGAGAAATAAGAAAGACTAAGTAAATGCTATAAGAAAGCAAAAGTTGATCATTTCAAAAAATAATAAAATTGACAATCTCTGAAGGAATAATACAAATTATTAACAAATCAGAGATTATTGGAAACCATGAATAATTATAAATTTCAAATCAAAGCAACTTAGGAGATTTCACCTCCTATTTAATAAATTATTAAAGATAAAAAACCTGAAAACAACCAATTTTAGAGGGGTTGCAGGAATATGGGAACACTAGACTACTTTTGATGTATTTATATACATATGTATATGGAACTATAAGTATCACTCATTTTAGCACATTTATTGGAGCAATGAAGAAGGAATTACTAAACAAACTATGGTACATGAATGCAATATTACTGCTCCATAAGAAAAGAGGGATATGAAGACTTTGTTCCCTAATCTTTGTGACAAAGGAAGGTTCTCTATTTAGAGGCAGATCAAGAGGGACATATTTGGAAATGAATGTCATGCGAAAACAAAAGACATCAATAAAATAATGAAAATTAATATATGTAACTGATATTAATAACTGTTTCAAAGCTTCATTACACCTCAATAAACCGGTAGAAGAAAGGCAAAAAATAGGTAGCTTCTACCACATTCCTGCTGTCATATCAGTTCCCTTGTTCCTCTCAAATACTGAACTATAAAATATTAGCTCTGGGAGGGACATTAGATATCTTCTAGTACACTTTCTCATTTTATTAGAATGTAAAACTCAAGATTATCAGGTCCTAGCCCTGAGACAAGCTCCATAACTGGTATAGAACAGCCAAGCATTTCTTTCACTCAAGCCAATCTAGTCGGGCCAGCACGGTTCCTTCCTGTGGTGTTCTGGCAACTTCCATCCCAAGACTTATTATTTTCCAGCCTGAATTACTTCATAGTAGTTGGAGGGAAAGATGGCCCCAGGAGAGAACAATAGAATAAAGTTATAGGCAAAATGTGGCATGTACATAAATGTCTGTTGTGCCAATCAATTAAACAATAAGTATTTTTAAGCACTTATTTGCCATGCACTACACTAAGTTCAGGGCGGGGGGGGGTGGGGGGAGGGTTGGGTAGGGAGAGATGAAATAGTCCTTGCCCTCAATGTGACAACTATTATCCTTCCCCCTCAATTGCTTTTGTCCCAAATGAAAAAAAAAATCCCATTCATTTCTGTGCCAGAGTTTCTTTCTACTTCCCTTGGTTGCTTAACATGATGATCATAAAGCTAGCTACTAGAATAAACAGTACTAAAACCCAGGCCTCTGGACTCTAAGCTTGGAGCTAACCCTTCCTTTCCATAGAAAGGCACCTAGGGCTTTTTTTAAGTGTTAGAAAAGGGGGTGTTGTGACCCAGCCTGAAAGACAAGGATTTTGTTATTAATACCTCGGGCTGCTCTTTTCTGCTTCAGCGCATCAGTCATCTCCCTCCAATTCAACAGCTGGCACTGTCAAAAGAAAGTGATTCATTTTAGTGGAAAGTCTCTTTGCCCTCTACACACCATAGCATTTGGGAGTCTTGAGTCCAATGACAAACTCCAGTTTCACCCAGGATTCCACAGCATGATTTTGAAAGGATAATTCTAAAGAGATTTCAGGTTACGTGCAAGTCATCAGCTCTTGCTCATTATTCATAATCTATTTTAAATGGGTAGAATGTGACCTGTCTTGTTCCTTCTTTTTTTCCCCCTTTCTGATATGCAAAACTACTTTTTTTTTCATTCTGATCTGATCTAAGGAGAACTTAACATTTCTATACCACGTGTGGAATTTAATTTCCTAACTACCATTTTATAAAGCATGAAATGATATTACTGTGTCTCTGGGCTTGAAAAACCATTGAGTCTTCATGTCTGCAGGGAGTAGAACACTGATTGATATGTTAATATAGTAGGATACTCTCATGGCATGATGTGGAAGGGGAACAGCTAAATATATACTGCCAGAGCATGACAGTCCTGCTTGCTATAGGCTTTTAAATTAAAGAAATAAAATACCTCAAAAGGGCATTTCAAGTCAGGTACACTTTTTCTCCAACTTAATTTTGCCTAGATTTCTAGTGTTATCATGTGTTCATTTGCTCATCAAATATTTATTACCTATTATTTACAAGGTACTGGGCTGGGCTCTGGTGTGAACTTGTTTAAGAAACTATTTCTGGCCTCAAAGCACTTTGGCTTTAGCAGGGGAGATAAGAAAGAAGGATAAATAAGCATCGCACAGACTTGATACCTAGAAAAGCTTTGGGAGAAGGAACTGTTTGTCATTTTTCAGTTTCTGTATACCCAGAGTCAGGATAGTACCTTGTACCCGGTAGGCTCTTAATGGATATCTAAATTGAATTGTTGATGAACACAGTAATAAGGTTCAACATAATAGAGTTCAGTAAAGGGAAAGATCATTGCTGATTCTGAGATCAGAAAAGGCTTTATGTAGGTGAAGACATTTGAAATGGTCCATGAATGATGAGTATGATTTTATGTTTGGTGAAATGGCAAAGAAAGGATTTACCCTTTCCTGGAAGGGAGTAAAGGGGAAGATAGCGAGGAACTTCTTAGAAACTACAGCATCATCAAAGTAAATAACAATGTAGTACAGGTGTCACAATATCATTTTTAGTATCGATGGAGTTGAAATCAACTAGTCACTCAACAAATCACTGAGGGCGTACAATGTGCCCAGAACTAAGCACCAAAGAGCTAAAAAGAACCATAACCCTTCTCCTGTGCAAGAGTAGTGAGCAATCAGGTGAAAGCACAAAGCGAAAATATAGGGATGGGAATGGAACTTCTAAACATACATTTCCTTTTAAACAAAATTGACTTATTGGTTAGGATTTTGGCTGATTTCAATTTTATTAACACTTGCAAGCATTAGTCCCCAATAAAAAGAGGGGAGCCCATCCATCCTGTTCTCATGATATCATTCACAGATGCATATGAGAGTAATTAGGCATTGACAACTCACTGATAGACAACTGTGCTGTTCACTAATCTTGTCACTTTGGTCACTGGCTAGAGGTACAATTAACACATTGAGGGTAGCTTGATAGCACATTAATAACTAGCCCCAGCAAAAGATGACAGAGATGAGGAATCCCTGGAATTTTAATTTTCCATTTTTACAGATTCTCCAAACTAAGATGAAATCTCCATAATACAAAATCAAAGTTGACACCAAGGTCACATCTCAGGGATCACCTCATTTCTATAGCTGGGAAAGATACTCGAAGGTATTCAACTAAATGTTACATTCCCAAGTGGCCTATTCTTTCCAACTTTGACCTAGAGGTCTCCTCCCATTCTTGCTCTTTGCACTTTTGCTGGGTTGAATTAATTTTCTTTGGAAATTCTAGTAAAATTCATTAGAACTCCAGGCCTGAGAATTCAGGAAACTTTGCAGTGTTACTTAATAAGGTCATAACATTTGGAGCAGGGACATCAATTTAGCAGAAAACCCGCCTTTTAGATTGCATGGGAAAGGTTTCAAAGATACTGGGCAGAGTCATTCTGAAAGAATTAGAAAGATGAGCTTGGAGAAGTGAAGATTTGGGAGAGATATAATAGCTGCCTTTCTGTGTCTGTAGGACAGTCATATAAAGACAGGATTACACTCATTCTGTTTGGCCTCGGTGTGTTCAACCAGTCAATTTGCGGATGTAATAGATATGCAAATTCAGGGTCAGTATTTATAAGGACTTTCTAATTCAGATGAACTTCACAAAAATGTAGCTATTCCCTTCAAGGCACTATGATAAGGATTGAGGAATACAAAGATAAAAATGAGTCTTTGACTGTTTGACAATCAAACAGGAGAGATTATAAAGATATGCATATAGGTATAGACATCTACATATATATATAAAATATATATCTATATATATATATATGTATATACACAGATGCATCTATACATATCTTGACATCATTGTCTTCTTCTGAGTTTGTGTCTTGGTCTTTCCTGTAAACCTAGTAACTTTATT
The DNA here is from genome assembly GCA_028646595.1 of Phalanger gymnotis. Lineage (NCBI taxonomy): Eukaryota > Metazoa > Chordata > Mammalia > Diprotodontia > Phalangeridae > Phalanger > Phalanger gymnotis. The sequence goes on from JAQQSZ010020155.1 coordinate 5,750, forward strand.
ACAATCAGGCCCTTTCTTTGCTGTTTGCTCCTTTTCCAGACATTTTATTTACTTTGAATTTAATGTTAAAGTTGGGCAACGTCCCTAAAGTGGCATTGTGGAGGGGCACTGTCCCAACTGTCAGGTTTTGTTTTGGTTTTTTTGCACTGTTGTTTTTAGAGCAAACTTGGGGATTTGGAAGTTTTTGATGCTTCCGAGGGAAGAAATGTGGTCACTGCTCTCCGGGTCTGTGCTCGTCTCCATACCCTGGAAGGTTCCCTGATTCCCTGTCGCCTCAAGTGATATTATTTGTTGGGGTCCCTGATCCCTTATGACTGAAAACAATACTGCTCCTCAGTGCCCCTGCTCACTTGGGATAGTCAGTTATATTGCTTCTCAAGTCCCCTGCTCCCTTTTGTCCAAAAGTATTCTTCTCTGCCCTAGAATTGTGACCTGCAAGTGAGTACAGGCAATGGAGTTGCCAAACAGTGTCTAGTCCTGTACCCAATGCAAGCCTAAGGGTCCTCTGTAATCTTTTTCTGACCAGTTTCCCTTACCATTGCTGGCTAAGAAACTTCAAAAGCTGCTGCTGCTATTTACCACCATCTAATCCCACCACTGATGTTGTATCCACATGGGCACCAAGCACTCCTCCACCCCCATACTTCTCCTTCCAACCTCCTAAAATGCTGGGATATAAGACACAGACTGTCTCCTTTCTCCTCACTGACACTTCTGCACCCTCCTTCTACCTCTATATTTTAGCAATCTCCATTTTTAAAGATTCACTCCATTTATCTATGTTGCTCTATTCAGGTCCTTGTTTTCATTGTTTGCTAGGTTTCTTCCTTCTTTTTTCAATACATTTAGTGCCGGGACTACAGTCTTTGTCTTAACCCCAACCCCTGACCTCAGACTTAAGGACTTCATGTTAATATCCCACCAAAGACCCTGTCCTCCCAGTTCTTTGACTTTCTCAACTCCTGTGACCTGCACTTTCACTCCATATCGGCCATGATAGGAGTAAATATGGCCTTGATTTTACCATCAAGCTTTTCTGTCCTACCTCCATAATCTGGAACTCTGAGCTCTGACTCTTGGAAAATAATCCCCAGTACTCCCATCTCTCTCTTTGTATTATACCTCCTATTTTTTTAAATTTTCACTATTATTACATAGTACACACACACACACACACACACACACACACACACACACACACACACACACAAACACCTGTCTCAATCTCCAAATCCATCATCCTAGCTGACTTTCCTCCCTTCACAATCTTGACCCTATAGTAAATCTGTAGCCTTAAATTACTTGACCCTTTTTTTCTGTTACAACTTAAACTTTGACAAACATCATTATGATTGGCTACCCTCATCAAAATCTTCCACACGTGCTCTCCTGATGCTGAATTATGATACAAGAAACCACACAGCTCTGCCTATTGGGTTGGTTTGTTACAAATTTATTTTATTTAATCTCAATTGATCTCACAATTTAAAAAATATTCCCCTTCGATCAATTTATGCCCTCAAGCTGTTATTTTATATTTCTCCTACTTTTCATAGTGAAATTCCTAAGGGAAAAAAATCTGTCCTTAGTCATTGCCTATAATTCATGTAACACTCACTTCTCAACTTCTAGTCTAGCCTCCAACCATACGCCTCAGCAGAAACTGTTCTCTGCAAAGCTAGCAAAAATTTCCAAATTGCTAAATCCAACAGGAGAAAATTAAGGCTAAGCAAAGTAAATTGGTTTACCCAGAGAAATACAAATAGGAGTTTAACTTAGATTTTTCCTAACTCCAGGTTTTCAGTCTTGAATGGATAAGATATATTTAATTTTGGGCATCATGGCAAAAGGGGGGGGGCACCTAGGTGGCCTTAATCACTTAAGCCAGACATTTAATCACACTGGATATATAATTCTGAGCAAGTCACTCAACCCTATTTGCCTCAGTTTCCTCATCTGCAAAATGAGCTAGAGAAGGAAATGGCAAAACACTGTGAGCAGTGAGAAGCTTGTTGTAAAGCATCAAATAAGATAATATTTGTAAAGCACCTCCCAAACATCCCTAATTTTATACATGTGGAGCTGGAAGCGATCTTGGGGTCATCTAATCCAATACCTTCATTTTACAAATGAAAAAATTGAAGCCAAAAAATAAAACTATTGCGATGGAGCCAAGATGGCAGCTGGAAAACAGGGACTTGCTTAAGCTCTCCCCCAAATCCCTACAAACAGCTGTAAAAAATGGCACTGAACAAATTCTAGAGCTAAGGAACGTACAAAATAACAAAAGGAAACACGTCTCCAGCCCAAAACAGCCTGGATGGTCAGCAGGAATGGTCTATTGCACCATGCTGGGAGCAGAGTGCAGCCTAGCCTGTGTCATACCAGCACAAGCCAGACAGGGAGTCAGGCTGAGCAGGTGTCAAGGCCGTGAATCACTGAGCAGTGGCAGTTACCAGACTTCACAACCCACAAACGCCAAAGACCATGGAGCCTGTCAGTGGGAAAACTGCTGGATCTGGGTGAGAGAAGCATAAGGTCCAGCCCCAGCCCAGGGGGAAGTAGAGGTGGTGTGGAGCAGCATCACGAAACTCCTGCAGCTGCTTCCAAAGCTCCGGGAGGGGCTGCTTCCTGCCTCAGGCTCACAGGGTGGGAAGAATCAAGTGGGTGATCAGAGAGGGAGTGCGAGAATTACTTTGCTGCCAGAGGCAGGGTTCTCTTGCTTTGCCCTCCTTGGACCTGGGTCTCAGTCCTGGCTGGAAGTTCTAGGGGGAAGAAAATCACTGGTGTGGCAGAGCTTGCAGTGACTGTGGAGTAGAAGTAACTCTTAAAGGAGCAGTGCAAGGCCCCTAAAGCTTAGGACAAAGTACTCTCCACTCTCAAGGCAGTCATACCCTGACAAAAAGCTGAAGGGTCAAATAGTTGGTGGCAAACACAAGCAAGCAATGTAAAAGGATTCAGAATATAGAAAATTTTTGGTGACAAAGATCAAAACATACAGGCAGAAGAAGTCAACAAAGTCAAAGATAACACATCAAAAGCCTCAAAGAAAAATATAAATTTGTCATAGGCCTTGGAAGAGTTCAAAAAGGATTTGGAAAAGCAAGTAAGAGAAGTAGAGGAAAAATTGGGAAGAGAAATGAGAGTGATGTGAGAAAACCATGAAAAACAAGTCAATGACTTGCTAAAGGAGAACCAAAAAATACTGAAGGAAATAACACCTTAAAAAATAGACTAATTCAAATGGCAAAAGAGCTTCAAAAAGCCAATGAGGAGAAGAATGCCTTGAAAAGCAGAATTAGACCACTGAAGAAATTACTAACTTAAAAATTAGAATGGAGCAAGTAGAAGCTAGTGACTTTATAAGAAATCAAGAAATTATAAAACAGAACAAAAAGAATGAAAAAATGAGAGACAATGTGAAATATTTCATTGGAAAAACCACTGACCATAGAATAGATCCAGGAGAGAAAATTTAAAATTACTGGGCTACCTGAAAACCATGATCAAAAAAAGAGCCTAGAGATCATCTTTCTGGAAATTATCAAGGAGCAGTGCCCTGATATTCTAGAACCAGAGGGTAAAATAGAAATTGAAAGATTCCACCAATCGACTCCTGAAAAAGTTCTCAAAAAGAAAACTCCTGGAATATTGTAGCTAAATTCCAGAGTTCCCAGGTCAGGGAGAAAATATTGCAAGCAGCCAGAAAGAAAGAATTTGAGTATTGTGGAAACACAATCAGGATAACACAGAATCTAGCAGCTTCTACATTAAGGGATTGAAGGGCTTGGAATATGATATCCCAGAGGTCAAAGGAGTTAGGATTGAAACCAACAATCACCTACCCAGCAAAAGTGAGCATAATGCTCCAAGGCAAAATATGGATTTTCAATGAAATAGAAGACTTTCAAGCTTTCTTGATGAAAAGACCAGAGCTGAATTGAATATTTGACTTTCAAATATAAGAATCAAGAGGAGCACGAAAAGGTAAACAGGAAAGAGAAGTCATAAAGGACTTACTAAAGTTGAACCATTTTTTGCATTCCTACATGGAAAGATGATATTTGAAACTCATGAGGCCTTTCTTAGTGTTAGAGTAGTTGAAGGGAATATATACATATATATACATACACATATATGCATATGTAGATAGAGAGCACAAGGTGAGTTGAATATGAAGGGATGATATCTAAAAAAACTAAATTAAATTAAGGTGTGAGAGAGGAATATATTTGGAGAAGAAAGCAAGAGATAGAATGGGGTAAATTATCTAACACAAAACTGGCAAAAAAAAAAGCAGTTCTATTGGAAGGAAAGAGGGGGCAGGTGAAAGAGAATGAGTGAATCTTGCTCTCATGGATTTGACTTAAAGAGGGAATAACATACACACTCAATTGGGCATCTTACTATACAGGAAAGTAGGGGGGAAGGTGATAAGAGAGGGGGGATGAGAGA